>VUJU01000376.1:52338-78834 GCA_009835225.1 Aphis craccivora
GGCAACAAAGGGGGAGGGTGCTAATTTTATGCTTTTCCCCGGGTAAAAAATATACTAGATCCAGCACTATATAGTTAAATCAGGAATTAAATGATCTAAAATCTGTAAATTAATATTTTGAACGTCATAAATCATAATATATGTCAAAAGTATTTTTTGTTGTAAAACTGTGATTCTATTAATTATAGTAGCTATTTTATAATATAAATTAAATACTAGGAAATTGTAATACGTAACTATACAAGACTCCTTCTTGATGACAAAAAAAAAGTATTTTGTTATTCTATACAGCTCGTCGTAAAGGATATTACATTGGTTATAAAACTATAAAAGTAAATAGTGATAGAACATATTGTGTTGTGTTATATGGAGCAAATACGGAGGACTTACGGAAGAAAAACGATCTGGGCTAATCATAAGCGAAACAAACAACCGTGTCAAATGACCGAGTGGCTCTTAGTTATGTTGTAATCATCCTCCAATTTTCAAAATTATCGCACTAACATTTCTATGAATTTCCTAGTGTAACCTGAATTTAAATCTATGGTGAATGGTGATTATCATAATAATCAATATCTATTTAAGCGTTTCCTCTTATTGTTTCTTAATATGTTTCTTTCAAATATTTTTAATTGTTGGATTGATAGTTTAAATTTTAAACACGTGGGAAATAAAAATGCTTACAATAAATTGTAGGTACAGCTAATATAGGTGTTGTAATATTAAGAATATATAAGTACCTACTTTTAATGCTTGATTCTACATGGTTACTATACATTAGAATCACTTTTATAATTTTATTTAACTTAATTTTCGATTCTATGAAAATAATCTTTATCTATACTATAATATTATTTATATCAACATATATTTTGAGTATTAAAACTTTCAATATTTACTTAATATTTTTACATTAATTAGTGTAGTATTCTAGCTAGGAATAGTAGATACATATAGTATATAATAAAATTAATTATCAAAATAAACGGTATATTAAAATATAATATGTATTATAGTATATAAAAATATACCGTATTGTCTATATTTTCTCTATAATATATATATGTGTATATTTAATTATATAATCTCTATAATACATGGAAAATGGATTTACCTATCTAATTAGTTACATCCTACCCCTACGTGCAAATAATATGTATTATTGCAGTATTAACTAAAATAACCAAACAGTAAATTATTATATTTATATATAAAATATAAAATAATTTTGTTACTTTTATGTTTATTAATATTATTATAAAAAATTGATTATAAATACAATTATAAATTAAATTAACCGCTCTACTCTAGACTCTAAATCATCTCCGAACACAGACATTTTATAATTTTAGACTACTTAATCCTAAGTAAAACTCATTATTTATATTCCCGTAAAATATTTTGAAAGTGTCTACTATAGAGTATAAGTAATATAATTATCAGCAATCAGAATATTATTGTATATTTATATTGTATGGAATTGTATGCATAAATATTAATACAGCATTATTCAGGAAATATAATTATTAAAATATACATGTTTTAATTAATTAAACGTAAAAAATGTATTCAAATGTAAGTATGAAGTATTACAAATTATGTAAAAAAAAGGAATGTGAAAGCATAAACCAATTATTCTCGTTTTTATCGTTCCAAACAAATAAGTACAATAAGTATAAATACAAATATAGGATGTTCGGTTATTTTGTATTTATTTTTTTATTTACATTTTTGTATAGTCTTAAAAACATTAGCACTTTCTTCAGTTAAAATAGTTTCCCCCAAAATAATAAGAAAACCCAGTATAATTCAACTCCTTATATAATAATTAAGATTTTTTGAAAAAAAGTAATATAATAAATATTACATTTTTTTGTTGACTCTTTCATCAGAGCTTTTATTTATAAATTGGATCAATTATATAAATTAAAAAAAATAGTTAACCAAAAAAAAAAAAAAAAAATTGACGTGTTTACAAACTATCAGTTTATATGCATATGCGACAAATGCAAAGTTTATTACTTGTTGCAGGTTATAAGAGTAAGTACTTAAGTTCTATAGGTACTCAGTGGCCTAAATACGGGGGTACACGACGGTGCACTTGCACCCCCTGGAAATATATAGCAGGTGCAAAGATATGCGTTTGCACCTGCTAAAATAAATTGTACTCAAAAATAAAAATTCTATGAAAATAAAATTTTATTTTATTGTTTTGAAAAACAATAAAAACTACGTATGTAATGGCTAAGAATTATACCTAAATAATATTTTTATTAGGGTACTCATATAATATATTAGTTATTGTTATGTTTATGCTTTGCACCTAGGGGGCTCCAAGTTTTGGTTGGGGGGGGGACTAAGTCATATTTTTCACAAAACTTTATAACAAACAATATAATATGTATTATATGTTCGTATGGGAGGGGGGGTGGAGCCACGTATTTTTGCACCTGCTGAAATTGAATGGAATTACGCCAATGCTGTAGGTACTCGTGTACTTTTCTATTTTATAAAGATCAGGCTCAATTCAAGCGAATTGGAATATAACTATAAATTGATAATGAAAAATGATGGTGATAATTTTGTTTTGGGGTATGATATATACCTATATTATATAATATACGGGTAATGTCGACATTAGCCATACGTTTTGACTAATGTGTAATTTTTCGTTTATAAACATGAAATATCATCATTACCCTGGTCCCTGAAAAGTTATATATTAAATACCTATTATAGATTATATATAGAGTTTTGTTAGTATTCTATACAATAATAAAGCGTCGGATTGCCAAAGTATAATATTTAAGTCTATCGGCCATCCATACAAGTTTCCCCCAGCTAACATTGGAGAGAGTGTGAAAGTCTTTTTACCGGATATAATGTCGGCAGAGGACGAGCAGACTCAAGAAACTTTATATATTTACAGTTTTGTCTATTGAGGATGAGCAATATTATAAACTTGGCAATAAATAAGGTACTTTGCCACAGTTATACACTAGAAATCAGATCAGTGTTAGTCTGTTATCTTTAATTCCGCTTGGTGAGGTGGTACATGTAGAAAAATCATTGAAGAAAATTGCGAGTCTAAAATCGGCGGTGGTGGTCAAAGATACAAAAAGTATTCCTGCATATAAAGGGAAATGTGACACCAACCGTTGTAAATGTAAATCGAGTAGGCTAATCATTGGTAGGTAAAAATAATGGTAAACATTTATAAGCGTGCAGTATGCTTTAAAGACATTTTTGTTGGTCTTGTTAGAAAGGCAATTTCCACATTTTTTAAAAGTGAGAAAAATTTATGTTTAACTTTAATTTTAAACCGAAGTACAGGTTTTAATGAATAAAAAATGTCTCCATATTATGTTTTGTTTACTTTATGGTATTTAATATTATGAAATTTGTAAGCTATTGTTAAAAGTGGTAACCTTTCGGTTTATAAGCCTTAGCTATAATTCGTTGTTATCTATATTAGCCATTAGGTACCTCTACATGTAATTGTAATGAATAATGATATAAAATATTAAAATCTGCATATATGTTTGAATAATTCAATTACCTATATATAAAAAATAATACTTATTTTGGTTCATATAAAAGGCGCAGTATAGTCTCGTATTCTTTGCCGAAATTTATTTTATTTTTTTTTTACCCAACCTAACCTATAGATGGACAATACTGGTCTAAATCTTATTTTTGCAAGTATTAAAATGATAAGTTCAATGGACATAATCAGTAGTATTAAAATATGAATTTTTATCTAAAGTATAAAATTAAAACTATAGAACTCGAGTTAGAACCAATAACTAGGTTGGGAAATAACGCCTGTATAGACTCAGTGATAGAGCGTAGAGTGGTGCTGTTTCACTGTCTGCTAGACCAAGACTACGCTACAACTAACTCGTACCTCCTTACTTTTTTTTAAAAAAATTTTTATATATATATATGATAAAACTATGAGGTAGAGATAAGAATAACGGCTACCTATAATTGCAGTTTAGCTACCACTCAAAAAACGTACATAAAATGTAAAAATCGTTGAGTGAGCTATAATTTGTTTATACTTTCTTATAGGCCAGGGATGGCCAACCCAAATGATCTTGCGGGCCACTTTTTAAATACATCACAATCCTGCGGGCCACATATAGGGTTGCCAAAAAAAAAAAAAAAAAGGTCATCAGCCAAAATATATACTTTTATCAGATTAGATTAGAATTATTACTTATGTTGCGATCACGTTAAAAATATTTTTTTTTGTAAATATTTGATAAATGTCGCGGGCCGCAAAACTTTCCAAGGCGGGCTTCGGGTTGGCCATCCCTGTAATATAGGCCTTTAATGTTTCGGCTGGGTTAAATTGTATTATTCTAAATAAATATAAAATATGAGTTACAGTGATTTTAATGAAATAATTTGAATTTGTATTGCATAATAGGTAATTATGTTTTCATATTTTAATAAAAAAAGAAATGCATAGGTACATCATACATACTTCAGTCTAGAGAACTGTCATTCGATTTTTGTATGGGTTACCTAAATATGTTTAGGTAAAACTCGGGTCTATATTAATAATTAGAAATAAGTATTTGCCATTTTAGAAAGGAAAAAATAGTTAAGGAGCTAGTAAAACATTTTAAAACTTTGGAAACAAAAATTGTTTATTTTTTTTATGTGACTTCCAAATGATTCGGTAAGATATGATCCGCCTTTATTATAATATAAGGGTACATGATCACGATAAACTAAATTCCTGAGAACATTACTACAGGACGGACGTCGACAATATTCAATTTACTATCTAGTTAATAGTTTTGTTAATTATATTATTATTATAATAATATAAAATATATTATATTATTTATAGAACTGTATAGTATACAGTGCCGAAATTAAATATTTATCGGCGGGGGTCACAAACTTAATAATTAGTTCGGTCCAATCAAAATATAATATTTAAAAAAAATAGTTTGACCAGGTATAAAACGTCAGTAGATTAAATAATAATAAAATATATTGTATTTAAAATTACACCGATCGGCCAAGTGTACGGCTTAAATACTTGATGGTGAAGCGAAGTATCCCCGTCTTAGCACCTTCGCAGTCCGCGGACATCAATAGTTACGGTACTGGTTGCATGTGTGTGTGTATAATATAGTAATATGCATACAAATATGTAAATTAAACTAACCTGTAATCGTCAAGATGACGACGAGAAGAAAAGATCGCTGCATCTTGCAGCAAAGAGAAGAGGAGCACCACTGTAAAACAAATTGAGTAAATTGCACACTTCGGTGTAGATAATTATCTCGGCAGGGATGAAATCAAGACGGTCGAGGAAATTAATTAAATAATTACGATAAATACGACGCGTAAAAAAAAAAAACAGACGGCGGACGAGCACCGGAACGCTACAGCACTAACCGAATCGGCGTGACACTTGCGACTGGAGAAAATTGAAAAATACGAAAGTTACCGGCGGTTAATCTAACCAAACCGGTCATCGGCGTCGTCGTTACCGCCACTACCTATCTGTATAGCAGTCATCGAGAGGGCAGAGCATCAGCAGGAACAGCAGGTGTAATGCCGCCTGCCCGTCATCCGTTCGGAAAGAGGGAAACTCTTCGGGCGGCAGAATATTTTGCGGTGTCGCGCTCTGTCCACCGCATTCGGCGTTTCTACGATATCGCGCGACCAGTGGTGCCGGCCGTACGGTCGTCGGTCCGTTCGGTTGATCACAGTGTAATTTGGTCGCGCGCGACGGACTGATCTAGTTTATCCATCATGGCCGTCACGTCTCTATGCTTGTGTGCCGATCGCGTTCTCCGTTAACAACGATTTGGGATACGTGAAAATAAAAATATTATTTATAAATAGTAACAACAACGGCAATACAATAATCGCAAAATTAAAACGACGAATTACGAAAGCGGTGGCCTTAAAACGGAGTGCGTGTGGTTTTTAGTTGCTTCGTTTATTTCTACGTTGATATGAGCTCTTCACGATTGTCTGACCGCTGTGCTACGCGCGTACGTTGATTCTTGTAGTTTTTTGTGTGTGTCGATGGGATCAGGCATCGAGAACCATGAAGCCGTACGACAAATCAAACGTAAGTAAAGGTCGAAGTGTCTCAAGGCTCTTCCTATCGGCGATCTAACGTCTGATGATTTCCGAGTCATTTTCCCGCCCGATTGCTCTGCGCGATCACATGGTCTCGCTCGGCACAACGGTTGATACGTCCGCTTCTCGTGTGTTTTTTTTTTATTTTTATTTTGGTTTTGCAGTCTTTTATGAGGAGGGTAACGAAACGCGTGTCCGAATACATACCAGGAATGACGTGGATGAATACGCTGATTAGTGATGCGCAAACCGATGACGACCGTACGTCAATGACCGAAAATGACGACCAACCTCCAGTGAAGAAACTATGTACGTCCAATAACTCATTTACAAACACCAAATACCCGCCTACTAATTCAACTGACAACCACAGGGGTTCAAGTAAGCTTTTATCTATAATTTTAGTTAAATGATGTTAGCTTCTACTTGACTGACGACTGTTGTACTTTAATCTGTGTAGATGCGAATGCCCTTTTACCAGAAATATCTGCCGTTACTTGTATACCAAGTACAAGTAAACAAAGCCCAAAATTTACGAGCCAATTGAGTTCTCCCTTAGGTTGTCGTGATGCTGGCAATCGAGCTGGCATTAGAGGTAAGCCTGCTGGTAAGTGTGATTGTCAAACATTATTCTTGAAAGTAGATACATCAGAGTATTCGTAACATGACTATATGATTTCTGTTAGTGTTAGTACCCGTTTTTTTTTTTTATATTTTCAATTTGAATAAATAAAATATTTTAGTGGGCATTTAAGGTTTAAAAAATTAACTTTTAAATCACTTCCTAATACACCCACAATATACCTATGGTTTACTTATCCATTCAAATAGTAGGTGATTGAATACAAATTATTATATACTAAAATTATTTTTATTAGTTGGTATGTTTAAATTTGCACTTCATGGATGAGTATATACAATTATCTCCTGAGTGAACAAATTTTGAACTATTAACACCAAAGAATAAATAAAGCTATTTACCTGAATAAATAATTATAGGTACCATAAATGAAAACCTTTAACACTGTTTTAGTTTATTAAAATAAAATTGTCAAGTAATGAATAATGACCAATCCTTAATTTACAAATTAAAAAAAAAATCGTGTAACTATCCTTTGTATAGATTCAAAACACACTAGTGAAATCATAGTACCTTTTCTTCTTTTAATTGGTAATTAGTTATAACTTATAACATGGATAAAATACTTTTTTATTATAGCTATAAATTTGTTAAAATAGCAGAATATTTGATTTCAATATTTTAATTTTCTTAGATAATTTCTTTAACTGATAATAACATAGAACATAATATTTGATAATATTAACTAAAATTATAAAGTTACTAGAACTGCACCGAATTTTTATATAATTCATGTTCATTAACGTTTGTATATTTATTTACTTTTAGCTTTTGTTATAAAAAGATTTGTAATTTATGGTATATAGCTACAAAAAATGCTAAACATCTGAATTGTTGCTTATGTTTGATTGTTATTTTTATCTGACCATCTAATTTACATTTTTTTAACACTTGTTGCTTTATAGTGCATAATATGCATTTACTTGTTATAATAAATAACAGTTTAAAAATGAGTTGTCTACAATTTTAGTTTCTTAATTATAATATAAAATACCATAGGTAATCCAGCTAATAAAAATAGTCTCATTTAGGTAGTCTATTAAATCAATATTAAGTTAGTAAAGAAATTGAATTTTATTTTTGAATTGGGTAGATTATGAAATGATAAATATTTTATATTAATCATTGAATTACCATACTATAACATATTAATAATTATATCGTGTTACCTGTTATTTTAGGAACGTATTTATGAGGATGCTAAGGGACCCCTAGATTCATTTACATTTTAATTTTTGTAATTATTGATGTATTCAAAAACAGTATTCATTATACAATATCAATATTTTACAATTATATTTATTTGATATTATTTACTTTTTAATTTTGAGAAATATTGACCATTTACATACTCCGTTGAAACTGCTACTAGTATAATTAGTGAAATTTGGTATGTTATTACTCACTTCACCTACCAAAAGCAACGACTAATGCGAAAAGATCCAACTGTGTATTGTTATCATTAAGACAACATAATTTGTACTGCATTTACATTATACTATTTTATATTTATATTTTAGAAGTATTAAATTAAAAATAAATGTAATTTTTTTATACAATTACGTTGATATACTCATACTTAAACCCTTCCAACATATTTATATTTACCTATAAAGATAATTTTATACTATTGATTTTGTTTTTATTATTTCCATATTACAAGACTTATGATTGCATAACAAAGTAACTTCCAGGGTTTATAAATGCATAATATATACTAAAATTACTGTGTCATTTTAAATAAAGGTTATGTTAAAAGAAAATGTGACGTGGTAGATTTGTCAAATATTAACAGACCCGATTCAAAAACAGTTTTCAATTTTGCTTCATCAACACCTACAATAATTACAACAACTAATCAACCAATTAAAACTAGTAAGTATTATAGTTTTTATTTTTAATTTTAATTCAATATAAAATACATAGGAAGCAAATAGTTGTTTTTGTTCTAATGTAATTATGAAAAAATATATTATTAAAGTAAGTTATATTTATTAAAGAAGAAGAAAAAATGATTAGTTACTATATCATATAAAAGTCGATTTAGTTTTAAGTGAATAAATATTAAAATATGTGGAGATATTTCTTAGTATATTAGTTAGGCTAGGATAATTTTGAACAGCAATTCCATGTTAAATGTAAAATGTATTTTGCTTTGTTAAGGTTATGAACTATGGAGTTAATAAAACAAAACATTGATTTTGAATTACTGATAAGATTGAAAAAAGTTTTGCAATTTTTTTTTTTTTTTTTTTTNTTTTGGGGGGGGGGGGTTCCAGCCTTTAAGACCATCCCACAAAACAAATTTCCCTCCATCTTATTCTGTTTTCAACCATTCTCTCCAGTTAACTCTTGGGTCTACTTCTTTAACTTCACTCTTCACCCAGTCTTCCCATCTGAGGTTTTCCTTCCGGTTCCTCTTTAATTACTATGTTTATCATAGTGTATTTTTTCCTCCAAGTGTGACCTGCCCACATCAGTCTTCTTTTTGCAATTTCCCTTGAAATACTTGGTGTTTGAAACAAGTCATGTAGTTCCTCATTGGTCTGAATTCTCCATTCTTTGGTTTCTAAGTCGAGACAACGTCCATAGATTTGTCTTAAAACTTTTCTTTCAAATGTGTCCAATCTTATTTCCTCTATCTTTCTTGAAGTCCATGTTTCTGACCTATATAGGATGACGGTACTTATTAATGTCATGTATATTTTTATTTTTTAATTTAAAGATATTTATCTAGATTTTAGCAGGTTTCCCATACCAAAATACAAGTTGTTGGCCAGTTATATTCTTTTTGAAATCTACTTTTACCTCATTGCCCTGAGTTAAGAGGACACCTAAGTATTTAAATTGTGGAACCCTGTGGAATATATTATGTCCATCTACATCAGTGGTCTCCACTACGTGACCTTTTAACAGATTTAGTATGGCCCGCAATAAATATCTGCCTTATAATGAATATTTGGTCTAAAACCCCCTTGGTAGTCTCCCAGTATTCCTTTGGAGATTGGTATAATTCTATCTAGGATGCAATATGATAAAACTTTGTATGTTGTATTGAGTAAAGCAATGCCCTTATAATTGTTGCACTTGAATGTATCATTTTTTTTTATATATCGGGCACACTAATGCGGTTCTCCAATCTTCCTGAGTTTTTCTGCTTTCCAGACTAATTCTACTAGGTTATGTATATTGAATATGGCTTCTTCATCTAAACTCTTTAGAATCTCAACCTGGTTTCTATCTTCACCTAGAGTTTTATGATTTTTCAGCCTCCTTAAAGTTATGCAATGTACATTTTAATTCAATTTATAATTCTTACATGTATAATTATAAAGACTATGATTAAATTTATTTTTTAGGTTTAAAAAGATCGCTACATTTAGACAATTCATCTACTAGTAATGAATTTTTAACACCAACTTCATCAAAACTGATTAAACCAAGTAAGTTTGTTTATTATTGATAGTTTTCTATTTTTCTACTTTTAAATCTTTAATAATAGTTTAACTTAACAAATTTTGAGTTGGCGTTCTATTTAACATTAAGACATAATATATTATATCTATATTAATATAATATGTCCAGTTATTGTGTCCATGTATCATTTTTCGTAATGTATAATTTATTTTCTGTGATAGTTCATTGTTATAAAGTTTTTATAAGTTTATATTTGAAATAAAAATTTCAATTAAGGCTGATCTATCTCATTTTATTCTTGCTGAAACACTAAGTCAATGTATTCTATTATCATTTGTTGACAAAAGAATTTTATTGATATTTAAACATACTAGAAATAAATTTATCAATTATTTTATCATTGAATTTTAGGGGAGAATGAATTGCATCAACAATCTTCATTAAAATTTCATGAGACATCAACTAACCAAGTACCTTCAGCATCATTTAGGTGGGATACATTTGTCAATTATGGAGAAGTAAGTTCTCTGTTTTATACTTATTATTTCATTTAAAGGGATTAAGTATTTATTTTATTTTAATTGAATTATGTATGTTATTTCCAGTTATCAGAGCGTCAAAAATTATTTGCCCAAAAGTCACCTTTAAATTGTTCTCAAGTTATGTATGGGGGCAGTTCTGCACGTTCAAGTTTATCAAAAATTTTAGGTAATACTCCACCAATTCATAGAAAAGCAGTGATACCGATATCTTCTACAAATAATAGTGAAATTAGAACAACCTCATCTATTCTTCTAGAACATATTTCTACTAAGGTTAGTCAAATAAATAAATTAAGAAAATAAAGAAAAAGTATCGAGTCTATATTCTCTATATTTTTCATCAAGTGTTGTATTTTTATTTATATATACAGCATAGCAAATTTGAGTTCAGCAGAACCAATTTTATGTTAAATATAAATATAAGAGAAAATTGACTTTTTATAAACATTTAATAGAACATTACTTACATGTGTATTGCGTAGCCTTCATTTTACTGACACATACTTAAGGAAATATTACATTCATAAGAATTTGTTTAGCTGTTTTTAATATTAGTATAATTGACCAAATTATCAAATTTATAGTTAAGAATGTTATCTCAAACCCAAATTTCCAATCAATGTCGCTCATCCTCTCTAATTTTCATTCTTTTTAAAATGTAATTTATTTTTTATTTATCTTATAAACAACATTTTCTGTTTATTATAAAAAGATTTTTACATATTGTATTAGTTTTAAAGTAAAAACAAGAACACTATTTAGGGTATTTTGTAAGGGTATAGTTTTTAAACATTTTAAAATTGTGTAAAAAAACCTTTTCTGGATTAAATTCTTTCCTATTAATTTGATAAATAAGTTAATTCTTTTATATGAACATGTGTGTGCTTAACCATCAAATTTAATATTTATAAAATATTAATAATTCAATTTTAGCTTACATTTAAAGGACGTCTCACTCGCATATGTTGTCTCCATCTTACACACCTACAGTGTAGTAAATTTTTGTTAATAATTTTGTTAATATTGTATTTTTAGTTTTGATAGAGTAAATTGACCTATTATCGAACTTTAAAGTATGAACATTATTTTGCGTTCTCTCTCTTCTTTACGGTATTTTAATTTTAAGTAAGTTAGTTATGAATAGGAAAAATATTCAATATTTTAAAATATTATAATTCACTTCAAAATTAAAATATAGTAAAAAACCAATGAGAGAGTTCGGTTGTTCCTTAATGAACACACGCACATTGCACTCATGGTTTCGCTCTGTTATCTCTGTATGCTTGTTAAATTATTTTTATCATGATCATTAAAACATTGTTCCTTTATCTATAATGGTATCATGTACAACAAAAGCGGTCAGAAATCGGACCTAGCATCTCTGAGTACGCCCAATTCCACAAAAAAAATCTGTCATCCGAGGAGGTCAACTTAAATGAATTTGACGTTATGTGCGATGCATCTACAAGTCCATTATCCCCACTCAACACGACATAACCAAGGTTCTGCCATTTTATGTCCAAGACATTAAGAACTTCTCCGCCTTAAAAAACACGTTAATCTCTGGCTAAAACAGTTTTACATGCAAGTCATTACCTTCTTTTTTGATTGTCCGCCCTCAAGGTCGTGAAAATTTTAATAAACAAGACACCTAATACAATACAAACTGAGGCTTGTTTCCACATTTTCATGTCTTCAATATATCGGTTTAACAATATCTCAGACGTATCTGACCTAACCGACAAACTAGGTCATTCTGCTAGCTGTGTCGTAAATGTCACTAAAAACGGATGCCCACTTACACTTTTTTGTGAACCTCAAACCCAATACCAGCAACAAAGAAGTTTTAAGTCTATCATCAATATTGCACACAAAAATTTAAGTTTAATTACCGTAGAGGACTAAGAGTGGTCTACCTCAGTGTAATAACTGTCAGTTCTATGGACATAATGCTAAATACTACCACCATTCCTCATGCTCTGTTAAATGTGGGAAGGTCACTTCTCACACTTAACCAAGGAAAAAAGCAGCCCAGCCACGTGAGTCTTCTGCGCTGATTACCATACCTCAAACTACACAGGATGTCCAAAATACTAAGCACTACAGAAACATCCTAAATTTAATCATTCTATTTGACGAAAGCCGAAGACTAATGTCTAACCTTCATTTCCCAAAGCCTCCTATGCTTCCATCGCCGATCCTAATAAATAATACTCCATTATCGAATTATTCCACTAACGATAACATTTTTTCCTGATTTATTTTAGATCTTTCCTCACTAATTTTCCCTTCATATCCGTCCTTACAGCCATACTGCAAAAGCAATCTGTTCCATAGTTCATTATTCTCTATCTTATTAGTCTAATTACCTATTATGTCATATTTAACGATAATTATTTCTGTTTATCTTAAAGCCATTATGTATTTAATATTAAGCACACACTATTATAATCGTTGAGCTGCAATAGTTTTATACTCTAAGCCAGTGATTTTCAACCGGTGTGCCGCGAAAAATGTTATTAAATTAGGAAAATAGTGTTTTCGGCAAAGTTGCCAGAGTTGTTGTGGTTGTCAAGTACGTGAGTGTGCCGTGAAAATTTGTGATGTATAATAGTGTGCCGTGAACCAAAAAAGGTTGAAAACCACTGCTCTAAGCTAAAAAAAAAAAAAAAAACAATGAGAGAACACAGTGTTCTTACCTAAAAGTTTGATAATAAGTCAATTCATTCTAATATCAAAACTAAAATAATAGGTACTATTAAAATTTAAAACTGTGAAATCGAGTGTGAAATTTACTATATTGTACATGTGTAAGACGGAGAAAACACAGGCAGTTGTGAGATCCTCTTAAGGTTTTAATTTTTTTTTTTAAGATTTAGTCTTTACTAATTATTAACAGCATGGCTAGATTTTATTTTAACTTATGATTGGTACTAATTTAATTTTTATATATTTACTACAGAACAAGGAAATCGAAGAAAATAAATTTATTATTCAACCTAAAGTGCATCAAAGGCATAAAGCAGTACAAAAGAATGTACCTGTTAAAGTTGAATCTACCATCAAAATTCTTGAAACAACACCTGAGAAATCTGATAGCAAATCTAGTGAAGTTTCGTAAGTAACACATTTAACTTTATTGGAACTAATTTTCTGATTATTTTGAGCTTATGATTAGTATCATATATTTGCTAAAATAAACTGATAATCGTCTTCTATTCAATTAATCATTTAAAAATAAAATATAATTATCAATAAAGTTCTTATATATTATGTTGTATTAAGAAGATAATGTAGATTTAGTAGTACTATAGCATGATAGGATGTTCTATATACCTTTTTATGAAAAACAATCAAAGTACCTATGTATTTATTTATATTTATGATGAATATCTCTCATACAGGAGATTTTTTAGTTATAACCCAATTCTATGGATAGATTATGACAATATTTGAGACAAGTTATGTAATCACACCTATAAAGACTATTTTGGTTTAAATTAGTTCAAAATTAAGTAAATCTACTTAGAAGGTTCATACTATAATAGTTTATAATCAAGTTAAAACAATTAAAAAAGTGTTTTTAAATCCAGGTCAGTTATAAGAATAAGCTGAGGAAACTGCTATATGCTATTTTATTACATTAATTAATAATTATATAATTTTATATATATCTTCTAACAATAATTGTTTTCAGTAAAAAAGTTTTTACTGTTCATTTCGATTAATAAATAGAATGTACTTAAGATTATCTTATTTTCACAGATCAAATTATTCTGGCCGAGTTGATTCAAATACAACTAGAAAACTTCGAGTTAATCTTTCAAAGAAGGGCCGTGTTCTTAAGTCTGATGAACTTGAAATGCCTACTGAAGTTAATTTGCCTAAGGTTTCTCTGTCAATGACTTCATTGCCAAGTATCGATTTATCAAATACTAATGTTGAGGATAATGAATTCACATTCAATCAACCATTAACAATAGAACAATTTAGTTCACAAATTGTAGAAAAAACAAGTAGAAAAAAACACAAAATGACTTTGAAGAAAGCACAAAATACTAACATAGAAATAAATAGTAAAGATCAATCTAGCACCAAAATTCCAAGTACAAATTTTAATAGTTCTACAAGTGAAACCTTTGTAAAAGAATCTACTAAAGTATCAATCACAAATAATGATACTTCAGTTGAAAATTCAAATAAAAATGACAAGGTGTCAGAATTTAGATTTATTGATGATGATAGTTCTAAAAATATTCTGAAAACTTCATTGCCATGCTCTGACTCAAAATTAGAATCTACAAAACCAGAGGATAAGGATTATGACAATTCACCTAAAAAATCAGTAAGTATTAATAAAAATCAATTGGTACCAGAAAAATCATCTACTGAACTAAAAAAGTGGTCTTGTGATGCGTGTTTGTATTCAAATGATGCTGATAAAATAGAGTGTATGGCTTGTCAAACTCCCAAGTGTGAGAAAACTCAAACACCAGTATTAAATGTTATCAAATCAAGTACATGGACTTGTGATACTTGTTGGGTTCCCAATAAAAATGAAATCGAAGTTTGTGTTGCATGCCAAACACAGAAGCCTGGTACAACAAAAAAACCTGTGGTTCAAAGTATTACTTGGACTTGTGACGGTTGCTGGGTAAAAAATAAAAATGATTGTATCACTTGTATTTCATGTGGAACTGCAAAACCTGGGTCCGCTCCAGAAAATAAACCTTTGCCTTCAACTCAATTTAAATTTGGGTTAAATAACAACACATTTGAAAATTCGGGTGGCAGTCAATTTAAATTTGGATTTGATAGTAGTAAAAATGTTCAACCATCTAATCAGTTTAAATTTGGAAGTACTGTACCATTTTCAAGTTCTGATAATGCCAAATCAGATACTTCTGTCAATGAATTTAAATTTGGCATGGTTATCGATAAAACTGATAAACCCCTTGATACATTTAAGTTTGGCACTGATAGTAAATCAAGTTTGCCAATAAAGAAAGTAGTTGATGGAACACATATCAATAATATTGATAATTCGGAAACTAAGTTTAAGTTTGGTTTTGAAATGCATCCATATCATTCTGATGGCCAGTTTAAGTTTGGGCAAAGTGCCTCAACTAATAAACCAACTGCACAGTTTAAATTTGGTTCTGATAAAATTGAGAATGAAAAAAAAACCGTTCATCAAAATCCTGTTGTTGATAGTAATTTAGTTAAACAATCTACAAATGAATTTAAATCATTAGTAAATAATAAAAATGAAGAATCAGAAAAAACATTAGAGTTACAAAACCAAAGTAATAAGCGTAAAGTTAATGACATAAATGAAAATGCCAGTCCCAAAGCATTGTATAGTTCTATTGTAAGTAACAGTAATAACTCAAATTCATTAATAAATGTTGGATATAAAAATGAAGATCTGTCTAAAGAGAAATGTGTATGGGATAACAAAGTAAAAAATATTGAAAATAAGCCAATAATGAACTTTGGTTCAATTCAGCCTGTTCAATCTGCAACTGAAAATACAAATCAGTTGGTAAATGGTCATTCGAATCCTATTGAAACATTGAATGAAGAACAAAAACCAGGTTTGATTAAGACTTCTCAGTTATTCAGTTTTGGTTCTTTAGCAAAACAAGATCTAAATGTGCCCGTTGACCAAAAAAGTCCTAAAATGTTTACATTTGGATCTACTACTAATGATAACAAATCATTTGCTTCACCATTAATGGGTAGTAGTAGTTTTCCTAGCACTGCTCCAGTTTTTGGTGCAAGTAATTCTATTTTTGGTAGTGTAACTACTACATCGACTCCAGCAACATTGGGTTCATCTATACCAACGCCTCAATTTTCATTTGGTTCATTAGCTCCTCAGGTTACCAACAGCTTTTTTTCAAAGTCTTCTAATGACAATGATAAAAAACCATTAGCTCAAACTTCAAATTCATTCAATGCTACAAATGTCGGGTTTTCATTTGGTGCACAATCTCCACCTGTATTTAGTGTTCCTAATGCTGGAGGATCTATAAAAATGTCTGCTACGGTAAATACCACATTGTTAGTTTTATATTGTATGTTAACATAATATTTAAAAAAAATTTATTAATAATTATAGGATGAGGATCTGACTAAATGTACAACAAATAATATATTCAGTCAACCAAACACAAAACAACCTATTAAATTAGATCCTAATGCACCTATTTCAATTAATTTTACTGGTGGAGCAACTACTCAATTTACGTAAGTATTAATCATTTTATTTAATTATTTCTAAAGTATTTTCTCTATTAAATTTTCTATTATTAGTGCAAAACCAGAAACAACTGAGCCTCCTACTAAACGTAAAATTTTAAAACCCGTTAGAAGGATTCGGTAGAACATGGACATACTTGCTTGTGTATTTTGTAAGTTGCATTGTTTTTATTGTGTAACGAGATTTAAATGTAATATAAAAATTGTTCAATGTTTGAACTGATTCTTGTCATTATATTTGTATAATATTATTCTGTAGTTAACAAAAGCATATTTAAAAACAGGTTGAGGTCAATATTTTTTTAGACAGATAAACAATATTATTATTTGGATATTAAATTACATTTGACAACATAATTTGATGGCGCACAGCATTTGGAGATATGTTAATAACATATTAATAAAATAGTTTTTAATTTTAATTTGAACTATTTGATTCAAACTTTATAGATATACTAACTACATTAAACTGTCAAATGGTTTTAATATTATTTTGGTAAAAAAAAAAAAGTATACATATATTATCAACATTGTCTCTTTTAATTTTTGATATTTTGAATTGTGTAACTTACTGAAAAACAAATTTTATGAACAATTAATTGTATACATTTCTCTTAGAATTTGGTTCCAACAGTTGAAATTTTACTTATGTTTATAGATGCAACTTATTATAGATATATATAAAAAAATAATAATTTATTTTATCCCACAAAGCAATTAGGATTATGCTAATATTTTATGTATTAATTATTTTCTAAATAATAAATGTTCTGTGTTTCTTATTTTTGTCAGTTATTTTTTGTCCATTTTAATTTTATCACTTATAATTAATCTATTAAATTAAATCTAAAAATTATTTGTTATTAAAAAAATATAAATAATTAATTCAACATTTAAAATATCTATGTTCTCTTCTTACTGTGCGCCGCTTGTTCACTTCTATAATCATATTTAAACTGTTTATAACATGTTTATTTTATTTTTGTTAATTTAATACATTGATACATATTAACATGTTTTATTGTTTAATATTCGCTTTATGTTATAAAAACATGTAACTGTAAAAAAAATGATATTTTATAAATGTATTAAATGGATGTACAACTATATCGTTTTAGTGAGTTTAATTAATTTAATTATCTTTTATTGGCTTCTATGTGCCATTCTATTGTTATAATACAAGTGTTATTATTTAATAACTCGTGGTATACAGAACACAACATTATTTTATTTAATCTTGTATATTATAATATATGTTAAATAATGTTTCTTTTCTTTTAGTGGTTATATTTGTTTTTAAGTGTAATATTCTAAGTCTGACCCAAGGAATTTCTATTGGCAACAGAAGTGTGGTTATAATGTATGAATTATATTCAAATGATTCCTTATTTTTATTTCAAAAAATAATTCCTAAATATACAGGTATTATATTTTATTTTTGTATAGTAAAATGTAAAAAATAACTTACATTATTAGTTAAAGTTAGCCAAATGGCTTGGATGTCTGTGATATTCTTGTGGGTCAGGCTATGTTCGATGATAATTATCGAAAATTATAGCAGGCTCACTCCTTTGAAATAAATGTATTTTTTATTTAAAAACTTAAATATACATGTAATATGTTATATATAAAAGAAAAGTAAAATAAAGGATACTTTAGGTATTTTTAAATTTCAGACTGTTTATTTCCATTTATTTAGTTGCATCAGTAAGTAGTTATTATTATATTGTTGTCTTTTTTTTTATATATATACATTTGTTGTAAAGTGTTGCTGATTAATATTTTGTAAACTGATAAGTGGAAATAAACTAATTTGACTGTGATGTAAGGATATAATTTATTTTTGTCCAAGTGAGTAATTTTAGGAGTAAGGCTGCTAATTTGAGCTTCATGTAGCCTATTTTTCTTTATAAAGTGTACAGTCTTTTAGTTAAGTGTACTTTAAGTCTATAAATTTAATTTTATAATAGTTAACATTACATTTCTTAAAAACTTGTAATTTAGGTACAATACATAATAAAATTATACGTTTTGTTTATTTTTTAAACATCATTCATTTATTTACTTGAGTATTTAACACAGCTTATAACTATTTGAATGTTTTTCAATTGCATAGCTATTTATGTAAGTTACATTCTAATAATATTATATAGATACATTTGTTGGGTGTTTTTGAAATATTTTAAAAATTAACAATAATATTTTAGGGCATTCTAAATTGCATAATAGGTGGCTTTTTATATAACATAAAAAAAGTGAATAAATAGGTTTTTAATCTTGTAGATATGACTTTCTATTGTGGATTTGAATGCTTGCAGGTAAATTCCATTTAACGCTTATTCAAAAGACATCAGACTAATTACTTTTACTATACAAATTAATTTAAATGTGTTTTAAAATATTGTCTTTTAATCAAGAAGAAATTTGGACTTCCTGTTAAAAGAATAAAAAGCATTTATTTTATTAAAAAAAAAAAAAATGTATAGTTAACATTCTATTTATGTAATAAAACAATCGTTATTTAAATTTAGAAACTTATTTTCAATTCCACAAAAAGTTATGGTTATGTTATGTAGATATACATTCTATTTTCTGAGGCCTTATGCCAAGACATACTTATTTTGTATACATCTGTATGTAAATATACTATTACTAATACATTTATCACTTAATAACCAACTATAAAGTATTATAATAAGTATTATCTACACCAGGATAGGGTTCTGACCCCTCCCTGAAAAGTCTTCCTTTTACAAAAAAAAAATCTTATTTTCCACCATTTCAATACACATTTTTGATTAATAATAATTGTTGGTAATTTTTAATAGATATAAAATGAATTGTTAAATTATTATTAATTATAATTTGTTATAACTAATTATATATAAAACTGTTCAGTGTTCAAAAAAAAAAAAAAATAATGTAAATTATTTATTCAGGTAAAACCCTAACCGAATTAAAATCCTGTGTACGCTACTGTCTTACACTGTATACAAATAGAGCATTTTACTGTGTCTATAAATGCTATATTTTATTTTATAAAAGTGTTTTTTTGAAACAAAAAAAAAAACTGACCATGAGGGTCATTTTCGACCCTCAGTAGGATGGGACTTGAGGGGTAATTTTGTTAATTTTTAGATTCCTTGTTATCAACTGATTAAAACACTTGACTTAGCATTTAAATATTTTCATTTCTTATTAGTTTTTAAAGTTGTTAAAAGTTAAAAAAATTGCCCACTTGGATAATTTATTCAAAATCGGCATGGCAGTCAATGTGTTTTAATAAACATATTAGTAAAAATAATTAATAATAACATATTTTGTTATTAGAAATAGTATATTAGTATGTGGATGTTAATTTACCCTGAATATACATCTGTACTTGCTACAATACTTTTTTTAGCTAATAATAATAATTACTAGTTAACTTTAGTACCTACAACAAATGTTTCAGTTAGACAGGTATAAATTCAGTTAACCTATTGATGAATAATATTGGCTTACACCTTAACACGGTGTATGGTAAATGGTAATTGGTAAGTAAGTATTCGCAAGTTAAAATTACCAATGAATTATCTATTTATCTAGAAATTCAAAATTATTGTTCATTTATTCTTCTGTATTATTTGTATTATGTCAATGCTCAATATCAAATACCTGTGGAAAAATGATGATTATTAATATATAATTTGATTTTGACACATTATATACATAGATTAGTGTATAAAACTAGAAAATCCAAGCAAATTTACATTGTACTGTGATTTTATCAATTTCTTACTATCTGTATAATACTATAATTTGTTATGAAATAATACCTATTTCTACATAAAATATAAGAAGAAATGTAAAGATATTTTTATTGATTTTATGTTGAAGACGTTTGTAAATAACTAATAATAGGTAGGTAAGTAAATATTACTTAGTACATGTGTCATTTTAAATAACAATCATACATCACACTTTCGTCACTCGTTAATGTTAGATCATGACGTCTTGTACTATTTTAAATGTTCAATACAGTAGAGTCTCCATAATCCGGACTAGATGGGACCGGATTACCTATCAAAAATCCGAATTAAATGGAATGACATTGTTTTTTTATTTAATAAATATTTTTCAAAAAACACCTTAATTATCTATTTATACAAATTAAAAGTGTATTGATTTACAATTGTACATTACACATTATTATTGTTATTAATCGAAAGTCGAAACGATAATATCTAGGTATGTCATGGGTATTCTTGAATATATAAATTATAGAATATAAGTAAAAGTACGAAATATTTATTGTCCGAATTAGCGAGACTACTATATTCAAAATATATCTACTTAAATCAATACACTAGCCTTAAATACCCATAAATTATAATAAAATTAGACAAGGGCGTGCTCAGTTTTTTTCCAATTGGGCGGGGATGAGAGCCGAGCAGATGAACTGTATTTGTTGATTGTCATAAATACGAGATTTTAAATGCATAAGAAAAAAAGTTCATGCCGTTCATATGGGGATATGACACCCTCATTACCACCATGAGCACGCCCCTGTTAAGGTGCCCACGCACTGCAGCGGCGCGGTGGCGGTAACGTTTAAATGAGTCCGGACACAATTTTACCGCCAACGCTGCAGTGTGTGGGAACCTTTAGAGAAAAATTTATAAGACTTATTAAATCCTTAAAATAGAGCATTATTTAGTTTGTATAGTTACATATTAATATTATTATCTATTCCTCTAACAGTTTCCCCTGTCATCGTACTGTTTTTATAACAATACAAATTAAATTAAATATTATATTATAATATCTACTGGCTACTGCCTACTATAATACTATATCTTATACTATATTACTACCCCCATACTCCATAGTATGAACTATGAAATATTTACGGTGGAGGACCGAGGTAGGTCTTGTGCTTTGCCCTTTGTGACGCACTTATTATAAGTGTGTAAATGTGTAATCTCCAATCTCCTTGTCACCACCTCGAACCGTTAAAATCACACGCGTCTGTTGGCAGCAGTGCGCACTGACCACCAATCGGGTTACCTGTACTTTTTCGAACGTTTGTAATAACGACCAATTATGAGGAAACGAACAAATTGAATAAATTGATAAACTGACGGAATTTCCGCTGGAGTGTTATACATTGTACTGCCTTGTCCGCTAAGTTTTGAGCGAAACGCATAACGGTATAATAATTACGCTTGTAAGTTGGTGTTGCTTATTAGACATAAGTTATTGCGTTTGAACGTTAGTTTTTGTGTAGATAAGTTTGCCTTCTGGTGTATCACACATCGTTTCGTTTGGTCGTAATATCACCGTCCACTTTTTTCAATATTATATTGTTTTAACGTGGACTTAGATA
This sequence comes from Aphis craccivora, assembly GCA_009835225.1. NCBI lineage: Eukaryota > Metazoa > Arthropoda > Insecta > Hemiptera > Aphididae > Aphis > Aphis craccivora. The sequence continues at coordinate 74,687 of VUJU01000376.1, forward strand.
TTCTGTGTTTCTTCTTTTTTAAATCTGAACCAGTTATTTGTCGTTACTGTAACCGAGTAGTCTGCAGACGTTTCTGTAGGTAAGTATTCGATTCAAAAATTTAGAACCATGAACAAGGACGACGACTTGTTTGAATTCGACGCTCCCAAGACGTTCGTTAATTTGTACGAGATTGCAAATGCCAATGATGACGGTGCTGACAGATTTTTTGGTAAGTCTAGCAAGATAGAATTTGCGTGGAATTTTATGTAACTGAAGTTACTCCTTGAAAATGAGATATATGGTCTCTTATTTTAAGTAATATGTGACTGTTATTGTGGTTGCGATTGTTTGTAGCTGTTTTTATCATAATAATATAATAGTCCACAACAAAAATTCTAGTATCTATTTATCTATTTTAATTGCTTTAGATAATTTATTAAAATACCCCAACTATCTACAATAAAAATAAATATAGTTATATAATATAGGCAGTTTAACATTGGTATTAATTAGAACCAACATTTATATTTACTGAAACTTATATATTACTTATATATTGCTATAATCAGTGTTGGGTAATTTATAATTTATAATTTACTTATCTAAATTGATTAAGTTGCTTTACTGGTTAGGTACTCAATTAAAATTAGCTTACTTTTCAAATAGAAAAGTAATTTTTATTTTGCAAGCAACAATTTAATAAGAAATACACTACCTATAAAACATACTTACATATAGTTTATAAATAATATTATGACGTATCAATAACAATTATTGAAAACTGAATTGTGGTTTGTTAAAATTAAATATACATATTATATTAGATTGATATACCTAACACCCGCATTGTAGACATATTTTTTAAGTTTTATATTTCAATTCGTTATAGGTACTAAATAATTTGAAACTGTAATGCATTAAACTAAATAAATCACTTATCAAAAGTAATTTATATTACATTTTTGTTATTTGGAAATAATTCTAATGAAATTCTGTAACTTGTTACTTCATTATGTTACTACTCAACACTGGCTATAATATACCAATGCGATTGATTTCTATTTATTTATTTTTTATTCCAAAAGAGAAGATACTTAATGATAACTAATTTTTTACTGTTTGCACTCTTCTCCCTTTAAAAAGTCATTGCTGTTTTGACAAGATAGTGAGACATCATTAGTGCCTCTAATGGTTATTGATCAATCTAATGACTAACTACCTATTATTTAACAGCCAATAAGCGTATAAGTAGTGGGTAGGTAAACGTTAGAAGCATGTTATTAAAAAATGGTTATCTTCTCTTTTGGAATTAAGTAAAGGATATATTGTACTTCAAACCTTTTTTATTTCTTATTCAAAAAACACATACCTACTTAAAAGAAATCCTGGATTTTTTAAGAAGTTTTACCTATTTCTTTCAATGTTTTAAAACAATTTATTTCGCTAATATTTAATATTGTAAAATATTTAGTTTTGAACTTTTAACATTTCTACTTGTTTTATCTTTTTTTTTTTTAATAAAATATGTATTACCTAATATTACTTAGATGTTCATAATTCTTGAAAGATTATCTAATTAAAATAACAATAGGTTTTTAATCTACCTAAGTTCTCTGTCAGTAATAATTTTATTTTTATTAGATATTGTTGAAAAAATGGAAAGTGCTAAATCTGAACCAAACTTGGGAATTGTAAAAAAGTCAACTGTGAATGACCATGATGTTCTAGAAGAAAATAAGGAAAATTTTTCACCTGATGATCAGTTTGATGATCAAAATATTAAGTAAATATTTTATTTATTAACATTTTCTTGTACTTAAATCATTTAATACTATTCATCTATTTAATAATTTTTAAGTACTTTGTAATTTAATGTATATAATATAAATTTTTAGTTCTAATGAAAATAAGATTATTCATAAATATTATAAATATATTAAGTTATATTTTACAGTTCATTGGCTCATCAATTAATTCGTTCTGCAAAGAAATCAAGAACATCAAAATTACATAATAGACATTCAATTACTGTGGAGGGAATTGAAGTAGAGTTGCCGCGGATCAAACATCATGCTATGATTACCAGACTTGATGAACTAGAAAACACACCTAAATTAGATTTGCGTACTCGTTCTGTAGTTAAATCTGAGTACAAATATGAACACATTAAATCAGGTTCGCAAGAAAATCTTATATTAGATAAAAGTTCTAAAAAATTCATGAGTATTGCTGAAAAAGTCAGGAATTTCTTCAACAACACACCGCCTAGGTTTCATTCTAAACCCACTGTCTCAGCTGGTGAGTCACTTTCATCCGGTGCTCGTTTAGTGTCTTCTTGCTTTCTATTAGCCCTTACAATTCTGTTTTAGTAGTTAGTTCTTGTTTATATTTTGTAATAGACATTTGCTTTATAGGAAAAAAATATGCTACAACTATTAATATTTTTATTATTTGGTTAAATATTTTTTTGATACATCAATCATCTATTGCATGCAACCAAATGGTTAGATTTACTACTTCCACTACTAAAATAACTAAAACATATAAAATATCTTCATTAAAATAAATATGATAAATTTGATCATTTTAATTTGTTTTAGGTTCAAAGGTTTTTAAATCTAGAAGTCTTTTTCCTGGTGCTTTTGAGCCAAGTATTAGCTCAAATAATACTAATAATATTATTGAAAATAAACCAACAAAGTAAGCCTTTTTTATCAAAATATTTTCATTTCATAATTTAATTGGTGTATAATTTGATTTAGAAGCAGTAATGAAAACAAACAGATTTATAATAACCTTAATATAAATATTCCCACAAGCAATATCAAAGTGGTAATACAATTCATTATCATTTAATTTTAAGTTAGAAATATATTATTTTATAATTTTTAGCCTAACAAATCTCAAAAAATAAAAGTTCTCAACTCTCAAGGCGGTGTTCAAGTGGTTGAAAATAAAGAACTTGGCCATGGTGGTATTAAAGTTCTAGAAAAACAATTGCATACTGTTCCAAAACCTTTTAGTTTTGAATCTCGTAAATTGTGTGCTACCAAACCTCAAGTATAATAATATTCATAAAAATTAAGTAATGATAACAGGAAGTAATATATTAATATATTTTTTTTTACTGTGGGTTTACAGAGTGTGAAAAGTACAGAGCAACCGTGGTCTTTTAAAGCTCGACCAGCTACAGTTTTAAAAAAAAAACCATTTGTTCCTAAGCATGAAAAAAAATATACTGAACCAAAAAATATACGTTTAAATACTGAAAGACGTGCTCAAGAATGGATGGTTTTTGAACTTGAAATAAAGGAGAAATTTTCACAATATGAAGAAAATTCAAGAATGGTGATATTTCTGCTCTTTGCATTACTGTATTCAATTTAATTTATATTTATTATATTTTAGAGACAAGAAGAAATGAAAAAAAAAGAAATGGAGTTGATTAAAAATATGCGACAACAAACTATTCATAAACCAGAACCGATCAAAAAATATAAGCCAGTCTTAATAAGAAAATCTGGAAGACCAATTACTGTACCACACAGCCCAAGATTTTCAATCCGTCCAAATAGGAATTGTTTAAACTCTATATCTGAACAACTCTAGTAAGTTTATTCATATTTTTGTGTAGCATTTATTTCTCAATATAATGTTGGTCATAAAAATATCTATAAGATTTTATTATAAAATTTGTTTCATTTTTCATTGAATAGACAAATATAAGTCAGTTTTTTAATATACTTATTGTTTGTATTGAGATATTTCAGCAAACTAATTACATATACAGTGTGTCCCGTTTTATATGTACCACTAAATTTCATAGTTCGATGGCCTTAGATTGAAAAACGGTTGTTTTATACTATATTTTTATTTTATATCATGTTACTTGGTTTAATCTGTGCAATTGAATAGTATTTTTGAAAAAAATAATCAATTATCAACAATAATATTATAGTCTCAAAAATAATATCAAATTGAACATTATAATATTGAGAAAAATGTTAAACCCTAAATTACATGCATTAAAATTATTCACGAGATTGATTCTATGCACACGGTCTTTTTAACCGTGTATTGAAATGTATAATAAATTTAATACTTGATAAATTTAAATAATCATTATTTTATTGCTCTTAAATAAATAAATAATGCTTTAATTGATA
>VUJU01000376.1:78884-114031 GCA_009835225.1 Aphis craccivora
TATATAAACAAATTAAACTTCATATAAATGTGTTATTACATGTTGAGGTTATTTCACAGTATACTACATGCAGTCTTTTATACTCTATTCCAAATGACATCAGTCTTCGGCGACCGAGTTGTGCACATGGGCGTGGCCTATGCCGCTGGTAGAGAGGTAGTCAAACAACCACCACTGGATGAAAACTGGTCGCCAGTGGCGTATTTAGGATTTTGTCGTGGGTGGGATATACGTTGGAAAACATAATTTCCTCGAAGGTGGGTGGGGGTACAACTACCAACATTATTAAACTTATTAGTAAAAATAGACCAATGGGGGATCTAACCCCTATATTCCCCCCCCCATAAATACGCCACTGCTGGTTGCCGCACAAGTCTGATCTCATTTGGAATAGAGTATAGACAGTTTTTTTTTAAATAGATAAAGAACTTTGAACCCTTCTATATTACAGTCATAAAATTGTATATAACTTGGAGTTGTATCTAATTTTAGGTTATTGCCCAATTTGAAGGTACCTAGGGTGGGTAAGATTAACATTTTTTTTTTTTTATATAAAGCAATGAACAAAATTCTGAAAGCCCGGTCATTTTGATCGTAATGCATGTGCTTGGATGTGCAAGGTTAAGAAAGACATTGGCCGTTAATTAATTTTTTATTAATAAACTTTGTTAAAAAATAGTGATGAAAAAAAAAATTCTTTTTTTTTTTTAAATTTAAACATTTGTGCTCAGGTCTATTGAATTATATTATTACTCCATACAATTCGTCGTTATTAAAGTGTGATTTTATTAACATATTATAATCATATTTCTTTATACCTAAATACATAATTAAAAATGTTTTCATTTTTTTTTTTCAGAATATTGAAGACTAATCATCTGAATACCTACATTTATTTATATAGTATACATTTTTTTTTCATTTTAAATATGTTTTTAAATTCTTAAATCTTTTTATTTTATAGTGTGAAAATAATTAGACAAACGTATTGTAAATATCAAATGTATGAAATATATTGACTTGGGAATAGCAAAATTAATAAGTTTGTGGGAAAACATTTTGCTTTAAATAATATCAAAATGTTTAAGGAATAAGGAATATTGTTGCGTAAAAATTGTCTTCTTTGTTATACCAAATTGTATACCTAAATTTTCTATTTTTTTTTTTTATTATTATTCTTTAGTTTGATGATGTATGACATAATTATCTCTTTTAATAAAGTAGCACTTATTTTGTACTATGTTTTTATAATATTACAAACAATTATATTATTATACCTACACTTTTTGTAGTATAAAACATGCTCGGTATTTACTATAGTTTGATATAATTTTTCAGAAAGAAAAATAAATGAAAATCAAAAATTTCTAAGATTAGGAAAATAATTATGTACTCTAGAATTTTAGAAATCCCACATTTTAATTCTATAAAAATAATACAATGTTATAAGATTAAACATAAAAATAGTACTTATTAGTTTTTTTTACGGTTATTTCATAAGTTCTTTTGAAATTATTTAAAATTGTAGACATAACATTTGAATTTTTTCTACTGTTTGTAGTGTATTAATAATGTACTGCAGTTTTAATAATTTAATATAGGTACATAGTTATATTGATTTATAAATTTTAAATAGTTGTTTATCATTTTAATAAATATTATATTACAGTGCAATGAAAAATAATAACATCTTTTTAATAACAGTAATTATATCTATGGTAAGTTCTCAAACTACAGTTATGGTGATCTTAATATGTATTTATTTTTAAAAGAAATCAATTGATGTAGTTAAATACTCCTCTCTACCCTTGTTTGTGCATGTATTATATTTTATCTATACTCTAGTAATAGTTAATGGAACTACTATCTTACAATATACAACCGAGATATTATATAAGTGTTATATGTTACAACCATTTGAGTAATAGGGAGTGTACATAAACTATCGTTTTGATCCCAACATAATATGCAATGAATATACCGTTTATTTTATTGGTTTTTCAGTTTTTGAACGCCAAGGGTATGTCTCTTGTCATTAACTGTCGTCTAACACAACTACAGTGATAGGTATTATTCTCGGACACATATGGATAAAATACATTATTTTTTTTTTAAGACCTCAAAACATTTGTTCTCCGACGTATACGTATATTTTATATACCTTTACGAGATCATGGTACATTATATATTATATTATGCTCTCCGGCAGGCGCGTTCCGACGATTGTTCCGGATGATTGACGTGTATTTCACTATTTCGTTACACGTAAAAACGTACCTAGCTGTTTAATTCATGTATACACTTATTACACATACTTAATAAGTACCTATTAATTAGATAATACTTATTTGTTACTGTCATAGGTGTGTGTAAAGTCACGTGTTAGGTGCAGCAAACATTTTTATATTATTTTTTTAATAAGTTGCCCCAAAATATATCTTTCATACTACTTTTAAATCATTATTCGAAATTTTTTCCTTGTCTCTCGATTTGTTTGTTTATTTGTTATATTTGTTCAAAAAACCTTGTGAATTTATTTTTATTTCCCTTGAGATTTAATTTATCGACACTGGACTATATTGTGTAGAATATGAAATGTAGGTATAGCTCGTAAAGGAACCTACTTATACCTATTAAAATCAATAATGAGTAGTAAAATTAATTACATCAGATTGGGCTTCACCAACTCTTTCAAATGTAGGAACTAGAGCACACCTATACATGTATAACTTATAAGTTATAAGCAATTCAGCAATTGCCACACAGTCGAATTCCCATTGTTCAATTGTATAATATTGTGATAATTAGGTATTTACCAAGCATATACCTATCGTGCCGTGTGTAGGTACGGGATGTCGTATCATGGTTATTCTTTTCCACTTGACACTATTCAATGGCCAACGGTTAAGATTTGTTTTGAAATTGATTAGTATCTATTTTAAACGTGTAATTTGATGTCATAATATCATTCGTATGAGTTAGCATTTTTTTCATATAAGTCATGGCCCATGGTCTCATTAGCAAATTTAATTTCTTTTTTATTTCTAATTTTATATTGGAATGAATTATTGACCTATGAATCATAGGCTATCATCTAACTCAAAGGTAAGAACATCGTTTGGTTATCAGCTATCGTCGGTTTTTTACAATATTTTAATTTTTAAGTAGGTATAGAAAATTTACCATCTGTTAATAAAATAATTAAATTGATTAATAATGTGTAGGTAATTGACATGTTACATGATAAAAGTTTAAGCTAGTTATGAGCATTTTTATGTTTTAGGAATTTTCATACTTAGGTAGGTACTCGTAATTCGCTTAATTAAAAGGTAATTAAAATCTAATATCTAATGAGAGGTAACATAATTTTTTTACTTAAGTTTTACCATAGATTAATATTTTGTCAATTTGTTTTAATATCAAAGCTAACCATACAAAGTCTGTTCTACCGAAATCAAATTTGCTACGTTCTATATGTTTGTAAGATGGTGACAATACACATACCTAGGTTAGGTTAGGCTATTGAGGATTAACACGTAGGTACCTATGCAAAACTATTTTTCTACTTCTCATTGATTTATATAATTCTATTTCTGTATTGGCTAACTAGCTGTATAACTATCACGTCCACTATTGTTAAAAATAATATCAAAAGTCGAATATTCATTTACAAACTTTCAATGTCAAGCTGCTAAATCATAATCATGAAAAAATTGAAAGAAACCTTTTTAAAATTGTATAGCAGTTGGTTATCTTATATAATTTTGTCACCCTGGGAAAATTTTTACTTCCGTATAATGTGCCTAATTTCTCGTTACATTTACGTGTCCCCAAAGACTAAGCTAGTCGTCAAAAATACAATTTATATTACGTAAAATATTCACAGAAAACGAGTTAGAAAAAAAGTTGTTTGCCAGAACACTAGGTATTTGTATTATATTATGTTCCGTGAGTCCGTGACGTTTATTATTATAATTATATTGTCCATAATATTTTTGTATATAATTTACTGGCGTCGGAAATTGTGTCTGGTGCATTAAAGTCAAATGAACTTTCACTGCCGCGGCCCGAAACGGAAACTATACCTATCTGTATGGCTGTGTAAGCTTCACAGGTAAGTATGTATATATACTTAAGTAGAATTTGAATGTACCTATACATTTATAATAATTATTATAATTTATTAGGAAATTTATAAACTGTATATAATTGATATTTTGTTTTACATTAAGTAATAGGTATAGTATTATGTGTGTACTTATATAGTATGAATTAGCATATGATTAATATGAATTGGCATTGGCAGTTAATAAAAATTTACCCAGTGGTGTCACTATTTTTGCTTGATATTAGTAAATTCATAGATAGCTGAATTTTATTAGCGCAATAATAGTAGGTAAATTACCTATTTATATTATATATCGTTATTGTTTTATGAGCAATTTATGCAAAGATGTGTTGATTTTTTAATACACTAATTTATGTTATTTATAGATTTACAATTTTAGAAAATATTGTGCTAGTAAAATTTTGTTACCAAATTGAAAATATTAGCAAGTTGTCTAACTACTTTCAATATTTTCATAGATGCTCACAATTGTTCATAACATTAATTATTATTAAAAATTATTAATTACCAATTACAATAATAATTATTAAAAATTATTAATTAGTAACTACTGTAATTATTATTAGTGGGTATATACTATGCATTATCATAATTTTAGCATTATCAGTCATTAAAATAATTTATTAATGAGTATTGTAGGTAGGTAACTTTTCAATAAAGAAATTTAAGAAACCAAAAATAGTAATTACGTAGTTACCAAATAACAATTGTTGTATATGAATAAAGAATAAATAGGTTTGGTGGCACAGATACTAGAAAAATAAACTCAAAATTGAATACTGCTCATATGAATTTATTATTTTCTAAAAATGCAGCTATATTTTTATTGTTAATGACAATATAAAATATTAATATAATGAAAACAATTATTTTGATTTTAAATGGCTTAATACACTAATAAAGGTTTAAAAAAAAATAGTGTTTTTCAATGATAAGGCGAAGGGTAATTTTTCTACAGTATATATAGGAGGTACACATAATCATAGTATGATAAATGAATTCGTAAATTAAAATCAACATTGATTTACATTTATAATAATGCTAATGATAAGAAGTATAAAACAGTTTAACAACTTAATATATAATAATAACAATATTTACAAAGTATTTATATGTACACAACGTGGGTAGTCTGTGATGTGATTATTTGAAACAATTCAGTCTTCATTTTTTCTTGTACCCATCATGACCATGAGAATCATGGTGCTCCTCGTGGTGGTGATGGTGTTCCTCTATCGGGAACCATTCGGATATCCACACGGGTTTCCAGATTTTCTTCCATGCTGGCAGCCAAATTTCTTTCCAGTCGGGTACCCAAATTTGTTTCCAATCTTCTTTCCATTCCAATTTCTTGTCCGGGATCCAGATCTCGTGTTTTTCTGTTTTCCATTCCTGTTTCCAATCTTCCTTCCATTCGAGCTTCTTGTCTTCAACCCAGATTTGTTTCTTCTCGGTGCGCCAGATCTGTTTCCAGTCTTCCTTCCATTCTAATTTCTTATCCTTGACCCAAATTTGTTTCTTTGCGGGTTTCCAAATTTGGACCCAGTCTTCCTTCCATTCGAGCTTCTTGGATGGAACCCAGATTTGTTTCTTCACTGTCTTCCACACTTTTTTCCAGTGGACCTTCCACACGACTTTCTTCTTCCACAGATCATGCGCTTCGTATTCCCATCCATGGTAGTCCTTGCCAAGGTGCTTGGATCCGGGCACGTATGCCTTGACCAACTCGGGAACGTGTATTTTATGCCAGTCCGGCACCTGTTCTTCCTTCCATGCGGGAACTTCAATGTGCTTCCATACTGGCTTGTAGACCTTCTTCCAGTCGGGTACCTTCACTTCTTTCCAGGCTGGTACGTCGATGGATACCCACACTGGCTTGTATATTTTCTTCCAGTCTGGAACTTGTATTTCTTTCCAAGCTGGAACCTTGATTGGCACCCACACAGGCTTGTATACTTTTTTCCAGACTGGTACGTGAACCTCTTTCCAACCTTGTTTTTTTGTTGGCACCCATATCGGCTTGTAGATTTTCTTCCATGAAGGCTTCCAGATTTGTTTCTTTCCTGGTTTCCATGTTTTCACCCAGTCAGGTTTCCAGATGAGCTTCTTTTTCCAGTAACCTTTCAACGGTTCATGGTGGTGCTCGTGATGGTGGTCGTGATGGTCGTCAACGCCATAACCATGATCTGGCACTCCAATGCGGCTTTGTGCGACTGCCGGTTGCCTATATATACAGTATAAAACGTGTTAGATACCTATATAATATTTATTTATACTTAATATATGCTCGTCGTTGTAACTATGTCATTATACAGGTATAGTGAATAGTCATACCGCGAGGTAAAAGTCTGTGTTACTATTTATTATTATTTAACATACCTATGATATTATGATAGTATGATACCTATGATAGAGACGAAATGTCAATACACGAGTGTAGATATAGTCAATTTCTTTAGTAACTCTGTTTTTTCATTCTTTTATCTATTCATCAATGAATACAAAGTCATTTTTTTTTTTTAAAAAAAAAAAACTATATTCCACGTGCGTTTTATTTTACAATAGGTTTTCCGTGTTTGATTTCCCATATCATTGTTCGAATGTTATGAAAATTCGGCGCCATAGTCCTACCGTATATACAAAGTATATACGTACTTACGTTGTTCTTTTTATTGTCATCGTTTTCGCATTGAAAGTCGTACATAGCGGATATCGATTTTTCACAGTTTTCTCTATACACTTCGTAATAATTTATTCGGCAAACAATATTTATTATGATAATAATAATAATAAAGCGATTGAATTAAAAAAAAATAATAATAAAAAATAAAACGGAATGTCTTTAAGCAGAGGATCGGTTTCACGTGGATTTCTCTTTGTGACGAAAACCGATAACGACCGTCATCGTTTTGCGTGGTTGTATTATTATTTTATAGAACAATCGTACGACTCCCTAGGAGATGATATATATGAATTATGCGAGTGCCGTAATAATCAACACCCACCTGTTATCTTATTAAAATATTCGTTACTTAACGCGTGATAAATGTGTTCAGTGAAAACGTACGTTCGGGTATCGGTGGACGCAAATGCAATAATTATTGATGTCAGTGGATAACACTTTGACATAATAGTATGCATATATTTTCAAATAGGTACTCTGCTAGTTTAAATTATAATCTTATGAAAATGTGTGTTCGGAAAAATTAAGAAATCATGGCATTTGAACGAATATTGAATCATGGTGTTTCATCGATAGTATACATTTTTAACATATTATTATTATGCCATCTAACTGTTTCGAATTACCGTTAAAAGCGGTTTATCATTTTGTTACGACGTTTATACTTCACAAATTAGAATATAATACGTAAAATAATGTCCTACTATTATCGGTATCTTCTTCAAAAACGAGTTTGGTAAAACACGATTTGCATTAACAGTAGGGCGTTTGCTGAAAATGAGCACAACAAATAATATAACTGGAAAAAACGAATCGTTCCCGGACGACAAGACTAGTCGATAACGACCAGATTTTAAGGTCACTAAAAGTTCACCAAAATTGAGTCAGATTAAAAAGAAAAAAACTAACGTCAAATCCACGTTGTATTTTTTCTAAGCTTTTATAGTGCGTTTTGACGTATTATTTGAACGATTTATGGAATTGCAGTATTTCGAAGACGCAAAACCGTCCTATAGGTAGCTATAAGTAAGTCTGTAAGTCGTATAGGTAAGTGTGTGTATAATTTTCCCGACAGAATGTGTGTACTTACTGCAGACCGGTTTGCGCGTAATCATTGCTTAGCGACTTTTTGTCACGCTTGAGAGATGTCGATGACGCGTCGTCATTAGGGAAGGCCACTTGCTGTTGCGGCAAGTCGACCGCCTTTGACCAGACGAGGGTGACGTGGACGAACAACGCCAGGAACACCTGTAGAAAAAAAAGGGTTGAACACGTGTTTAAAAATAATTTAATAAAAATATTTATATTACATCGTCGCGATGTATATTATTATATAGGTAGTCATTTAAGTATACCTATACGCATTTTGCCGCTTTCACTGTTCCGCGAATGCCCGCGCGTATAGTATTATTATATATAATATGGTTTACGTCCCAGGGAAATATGTTACATACAATAACATAAGTATAGTTGACTCTCAAGTACTCTCCGGTAGGAGGCTGTTTTTTTTTTAATATCCGGAAATCACGACTAAAAGTTGAACTCGACTTTCACTCGAAATATAATATATACTCATTCAGCGGCAGAGCTATACGCGCAAAATAATAATATTATTATAGGTTTATACACAAACACGATGTCTATATTTATTATACCTGTATATTGGTATAGGTAAGCGCGTATAAACATATATATATATTATTATTATTATCATCGTTTCTATATATATATATATATAAACAGATCTGCGTGTTTAAGTGTAAATACCTGTAATATATTATAGGTATATAATACCTACCTAATATACACGAGAAGGAATATTTTAATCGAGTCGCGTGGTATGGCACTATGGCGTAGTGTATAGTAAAAATAGAAGTAGCTAGTAGTAGAAAATTTGAAAAAAATATCAAGCGCCGGTCAAACGTGACTTATATCATCTGGTCCATAATTTAATGCGGAGAGTAATAGTAATTATATATGGTATGGGCGTATGCCGTAACTGGTGTGGTGAAAGCATCCTGGCCGAAAAGAAGCGCGCGTGTTTCGACGAGTTTTAATTTTTTTGTTTTTTTCAATGTCGTCCTTCTTTGCGCGCATTTCATTATTATTATTGCGTAACGATTTTATATCCGATATAGTATTATTATTATTATTATTTATTCGTATCGACATAACGTGTAGATGAGGCGAGATCCGATGTTTACGGTGAAAGTTCGGCATTCGTAATCGTATATATTTATCCCTCGGACATGCAACGGTGGGCCGCAAAGTTGAATTGAATAATATCGTACGGTTTAGATATTTCAACTATATCCGGACAAGTCGCGCACATAACACGCGTTATATAACGGTTATAATATGCGTATAATGTATGTCGGCGATGGCGCGTAGATATAGTTAAAGTGACATCGATTAAATATGTAAAACAATATAGATAATCGAATACGATCGTCGGAGGAATCTCACAGTATGTATAATAATGTCTGATTGAAAAAAAATAATACAGTATCGATGTATTGTTTTTCTGCGAATATAGGTTTAATATTACGTATTTTTATAATAATGTTATATAAAACGAAAACACTGCTTATTTGATCCACCCATGTCTATACACATACTGTATATGATAAAATATATATTACAATAATGATATTTGGCTTTCGGGTCGAACGGGGTTGAAATACCGGAATAGCGCGAATGTATAAAAATAAAAAAAAACGATGAATTTAACCTACTTGAGGAAATAAGGAATTCACAGGTATGAGTATATCTATAGAACTGGCTAAAAGTTATATTTTGAGAAGTTGCTTGTATAACATCAATTACCCTTTAAACATGAAAAAATTCTAAAATTTAGTTTTAAGTTAATAATTTGAATGGTATGTCTAATATGTATCTGAGTGAATACTTGCAGTCTGTCCAGTTCGGTTAACTGTTGCAGTTTTGGAGTAAGTATATAAGCATATAATTGAATAAAATATGAATGCATGTCACTATATAATAATATAATATAATAAACGTGATGAAAAGGGCTAACGGTAAACGAGTATATAAAATATATCAATAAATCGTTGGAAATTTGTGGGTCGGTCAAAAATAATAAATAACGTTTGCTACTCCTCAACTTAAATCCGTATACCCGAGTTAATGCATTACACACAGGCAGCCACACTTCTGGTATGCGTGGAACTCAATCGATCAGACGGTCGAATCCTTATACCTATACCTATTTATTTAATTATATACTACAGATGGCAAACCAGTCACACTGACCTAAAATCACGAACGTGTTCAAAATTAATCGTCTAAAAAAAATGGTTAAGATCAAGTTTTGCTAAATATTGCCCTCGTTTGTATTTAGAATAATTCGCCTACTATGTATATATACAATATGCGCATGCCTGCTGTATGCGTTACCTAATCAACACAATAAAACAAAAATATATTCTTCAGCAAATAACGATTTGATTTTTTTAATTGAGTTAATGACAAAGGAAATGTAAAATAAAAATTGGGTGGTTAGTCTAATATATATGCATAGTAATGAAATTATAGAAAAAACAAGGGTGTAGTAATTTTCTATCAAAAAAAAAAAAAAAAAAACAATTTGTTTTATATCACGTGTAATTGGTGAAAAAAAATTGAATACTTGGAGAAAACTGTATATATTTGTTTTGTGGAATTTACATATTGTACTTGGATGATATTAGTTCAAAATAAAATTGTGCTCTACCCATTAAAGTCGTGTTATCGACGAAAGCGTACCGTAGAGAGAGAGAGACAGAGAACTGTAACCCCGGCGTTTAAGTCTCCGGAAGAACGCGGGAAAGTGCTCGTGAGAACGGTCGCATACGCGGTGGACTAAAGCAATTTACAAGCTAGAACACTATTGTGTTGTGCGCGAGCCCGGTCCAAATATTAAGTGTTGTTACCTACTACACTATTATTATTATTATTTACAGAATAAATATATATATATATGATCACGAATTTCGGGAAATTATGTTTATACGAAAAGGATATACATTATTCGTTTTATATACATAGCTGGTAGGTGTACAAAAACGTAAGAAGAGAAATTGTGAAATAAATATTATAATATATATATTATGTATAGTGTCGTGATGTTTTATTATGAACACAACTAAAAAATATATACCTATATACATAATATGAAATCAGATCATAATTTATACGTGCTTTCAGAGTGTGCTATATTACCGCACTGATATGTACAATATCTGTTTTGTATGTTTTGTATACACACTTCAAATATGTCTGCACGATAAACACTTAACACATAGAACTATAGTTAATATAAGTGAGGTGTATACTCAATATACTATAAGCTGTTTATTATACAGACAAAAATTATGATTTTCCTCCTCTGTAATGAAATATGATTTTTGAAAAACATGCACGAGATATTTAGAAAAACTTTACTTTGATAATCAAAACTTTTGTTTGTTTTTATAATATTAATGATAAAAGATATGATACCATGCATTATTAAAATTTCTTTTTTAAAAACAAGTATAAGCTTAAGTACTTTTTTCGGTTTAAAAAAAAAACAAACATCACTTTTAGTTTGACTCGCGATATCGGAAAATATCGAATGATATAATTATACACCACTTTGACGGCGTCGTACAAAGAAATAAAATTCAAAAACTTAATTATAATAATAATATAAAAATAATAAATAAAACGAACGATTATTTTTTATTTGTCGAAACACATGCAAATTATTGTTAATCTTAAAACGCGAATTACTATCAAATAAGTTAAATATAATATATTACTACTATATATTATTATTATTCCGTAATATATAACAATGATAATCGATATTGCGATATAATAAAATATGATATATTATGTATATTACTAACCACTATTTGGTGGCGATCCATAATGTCTTGTGTTCAGTGCTTGTGCGTTTTTGTGTGTTTACTTGCTGCGAGCCACCACGATGTCTGCAAGTCCGTTGCCGATTGACATGTAGTAACAGATCTCCGAACCGTTTTATATCGAGTCGATTTGCCGTCGCCGGGGCAAGGTCGTTTGTCCCTACCATGTATCCTCCCCCGAAAAGAAGACCGAAAAATATACGCACGCACTTTCTTCCCGCGCCGCTATTGCGGAAGGCGAATGATGACTTTCACGCGCGCGCCGCGAGTAGGTATACTTGGACAGTGGAGACCTGCAGCGGACCAAACATACGAAATGTGTTATTATTATTATTGTGGTTATATGTGATGTGATGTTGTCGTCGAATTATTGCAAATCGTGTAATACGCGGTAACTATGACTATTAGCGAGTAGGTATACGACCCGATCGCGGCACAAGTTTATGGTATACGCGAGTTTAAGGACGCGCGATCTTTCATTTCGTCTGCTTCCTCGATCAGTTCGCGTTGTCGTCGTATCGATCATTTACGGGAAGACGAGTGCTATACGCAGTCGACCACGAGACTTCAAACGATATCTTATTATAATATCTGTATTATATATACTGAAATATTGTTTATTATTGCAAGCATATAATACGATATCGTTGCAGTGTTTTGAAGTTTTCTGCGGCTCTTGGTATTTTCAAGTTTTCTAACGACGTGAAATATCGAATATTTCGACGGTCGAAATATACGTGCACAGATGTTATATTGCGTTTTTTCTCCGGTGATTTAAAGTTATTAAGGTTATTACAATACATTTTTTTGAACCGCGTATAAATGCGTCCGTTTTTCAAATCTTAAAATTTTTTAATTCTTATAGTATTTATGTTTGTCTTGGATTTGTTTTTTAGTGTACAGTTGTAGACTACCGATTAAGTTGTAATATTTTGTTTTATTACATATGACGTATCCTACAATCGTACGATTTGAACGACGTACCTGTACAATAATAATATGCCACTTGTACTATTCATATATATAGACAGTCGAGTCTGCAAAGTAATAACAATTTAAGAGTGGAGTTATTTTAATATTGTTTTTGTTTATTCTGAAATAATATATTACAAGCATATAATGACCATATACAGTAATATATAATTTAATGAGCTTACTATACACTAACTAAAAATTGAAATCCGTTTAATTTGTAAGAACCATATGATTTAATATACAAATTAACTATATAAAAACCTTTTGCGTTTACAATATAAAAAATAATTGATAGCTATTCGTATTTTATAATATACAGCTCATCAGTCATCAGTCATCATTTCTTAAACAAAATTTATTCACCTATCTTTGAAAAATAAAATAAAACACGATATATATATATGTTTAGTTATAATTTTTTATTAGAGGCTGTGTACTGTTATAAGACTAAACAAGCTTAATATTAAACGTACTTTAATTGATTTTATTTCAATATGCCTTATGTTTTTCTCCATACACATGTACTATATATGTTTAATCTACGCGTGCAATGTTTGTATTATCAGGTGAATTCGTTTCTAATAGCATCTGTAATTACTTTCATTAGGCTCAAGGTACAATGTATGTAGGTAAAGTTTAAAATATCTCAAAGGGTGTCAGGATTATTTAAATAATATATATTCCTAATAGAAGTTAGACATATGTCTAACTTCTATCATATGATAGATTAGTTAAAAATTATCAAATAAATAAAGAAGGTAATCAA
Source organism: Aphis craccivora (assembly GCA_009835225.1). Lineage (NCBI taxonomy): Eukaryota > Metazoa > Arthropoda > Insecta > Hemiptera > Aphididae > Aphis > Aphis craccivora. Next base: position 92,348 of record VUJU01000376.1, read on the forward strand.
TATGTATTGTGACTTAATAATATCTAATTGTACACATTTATAATTGTATTATGCGTTATATTGCGTGATAAATAAAAATAAATATATTACTCTAATTTAACTTTAATGTAAATCGTTTATGCTGGGCACGTTAGTTGTTACCTACTAATTATTAGTAATATATAATTACTATTAGTATTATACTATTTATGACAAAAATGGTTTTGTATACTTTATAATTATGAGTACCTCTATATAAATTATGAAACTCTAATACTATATATATTAGCTATTTATAAATAAATAAACAATATAACAGATTAGAACATAATATTTCTTCTTAAATGCTTAAAAAATATTGTTTATTGTTGTGACAAGTGTATTTAAATACCTACACATCTTAAAACTATTTTCAATCGTAGAATTTAAACAATTTAATTGCTTTTATGAGGATAGTAAGTAGGAACTAAAAATAATAAATTATAAATACACTCAATTGCTATAGGAGAAAAAAAAATTTCACTCACATATTAATCAACAAAAGTGGCTATAATAATAATACAACAATTTGTTTAAGTAAAAAATCTGAAAGTTACATAGGTACATATTTTTTGTTTACGACAAACGTGTGATAAAATAAAATATAGTGTTCTTTCGAATATTTTGATTTTCAAAGATTTTTGGCCATTAAAAATTAAGTCACAAATCACGTGTAGGTAATATAAACCTATTTAATAATACATTTAACGTTATTTCAGTACATATAGGTGTACGATATTATAGTTTTCTGTCCAGACAAGTTTCACTCATTTCACTCTCTATATTTAATGAAATACCAAGCGATGATGCATGTTATTTATTTTTTATTATTATAAAATTTCATCAATATTCATGAAATGTATCTGAAAAAATCAGTTGTAGGAGTGTTGATTTTTTTAAAAATAAGTATACATATGTCATATATAGAGATAGACATATCACTAAACGCGTGACAATTGTAATTTGCAAAGCATTTTTACTAAAATATTCTTGATGGATGTCATCTAATTCTCAAGAACGATTTATTAATATATTATCACAACCGTTGAATCGTTGTCTAACTTATCATACTATTATTATTTATGAACACGAAACAGTACACCTACGTGCATTTTTATAATAGGTAGTTATACTTCGAAATTTATAATTTAATATTTAACATATGATATAGTATGATACCTAATAATAAAATACGCTTATATTAGGTATATTTTATTATTATCAAATATAGTTTTGAAATAGTTCGAACACTTTTTAGTGTTTTTAATCTTTTGTTTAAAATGCACATATATTTATAAAATGGACGTGTAAACATCCCATAATAAACGCGTTTAATATGAATACCTAATAAAACTTATACTTTTTGTTAATAGGTACAAAACGTTACTGCGTTCAAAAAATGACATACCTAATGTTATTATGACTGGTGTAATATTTTAAAGACGTTTAGGATGCCCCGGAACTATATTTCATTTGTCGTTTCGTATAGTGGGCACTCGTATACTTCATCTAATTATAAATAATTGAGTACAAGTACCAATGCATTGTGCACGTATGCATTTATGTTATGCATAATAAACGCATAGTATATGTAATTTTTGAGTACATTCCAGCTGTTAGCCATAACAATATAATACGCGTTTCTCGGCGTAGTTGAACGCATTAAAAAAATATTATGCAAGTTTACGGTACAAGAAGCATGGTCATGTGCTCAGAAATATTATTAGTAGTGAGCACAGAATTTTGGCAGCATAAATGCAACCGATACACCACTACATAATATGCTAGGTTATTGTATCCTGAATTGGGTTTAAATACCTACCGGTGAACGTATTCGTGGCATATTAAAAAAAAGTTAATTTGATGGGTTAAGACTTAGTTCTTAAAAATTCTGATATTGTGGTTACAAATTATTACGAATTGGTTTCTAATTTTTAGTGTAGTTTGACTTCGAAATTTTGAATTCGGGGTTGTTGGGCACGATGGACCTTGTCGTATGTCTGTTGAATAAAATTAGGTATTTAAATTACGATAAATTCAAACGAAGCACTTTCGGTTCTATTTCAGTTGTTATATGTATAGGTTTTAGCTAAATATATGATAATACCAATAACATTTTGAGATAAATTTAACATTGATTTCGCATTCTCTCACTTTAACCATTCTATAGTTAAAATGAAAATTTTTTGTTCAATTTTAACGATCCGCGTATTAACTTGTTCCAGAATATTTTACAACCTTATATTTTATATTTACTCACATTTGAAAAGATTAATGTATGCTTAGGTATAATATAGGTTGATTAAAAAGCTGTCTGCGATCACGGAACATGGCAATATATTATAACATTAAAATATAACATAAATATATAAAAACACAACACAACGAACAAAACCGTTTGGGCCCCTGGTGTTTCTCGTTTCCGCCAATGTGTATGACCCAATATGTATCCTGTTTAAAATAACAACTCGTTTGGCTACTGTAATGCTTGTATACAAAAAAAAAATTGTATGACCATAATAATAATGCTATATAATTATAATACAATAATTATTGATTACTATTACTATTTTCTGGATCAGCTATACTTATTACTTATTAGTTAGGTATTTACTTGCTTTTTAATTGCAGGTGATTAGTCTTATCCATCACGTGTAACTTATTGGAATATTCAATACTCTGTATCAACTGTACACACAGAATATATGTATATTTTTTATGTTGTATATTGTATATTTACAACTTATGTATCGATTGATTTATAAACATATGTAAGTATATAGTGATAAAAAAATATAAGCAAATTGGAATTCTCTGATATTTAATTTTTCGATATTATGCTTGTATCGTTTTGACTATTTTTGAATGTTGTTCCATAATAAGTCTTGATAACTTATATAAAATTTAAAAGTCTTTTATAACTCAGATAAAAATCAAACTGTAAATGTATTATGAAATTTATGTCGAATTTTGTTAATAACTTTAAACATTTGAATAATGTTTAAAAAATATACAACTAATAATATTTTAAAACTGTATGTATAGATATATTATAATATTATATATTTAGGGTGATTTATCAAATGAATATATTTTTAATACTACTTAAGGAGTGCGTTGTGGTGTTACAAACTTCTAGTTTTTAAATGAGAACACTATTTTTAATATATATTATTCAGAGGATATATATTTTTTTAAATTTTCATTTACCTGGTTCAAAATTCAAACGAATATTTTCTTAGTTATTAAAAATTAAAATGCTAATACCAAGGTTAATATATAGTGAAATATATAGTGATAATTATACTTTGGCTTTTGTTTTCTTTTTATTTAAAATAGTTATACTGTATTTTTTTTCTTAATTAATTTTATGGCACAAATTATTATTTTTTATTATAGACACATATTGATTTAAATTCGAGTGAGATATTTTTTCAAATTCATGTTTTAGGGTGCGTAACTACATAAATATGCAGTCGAACAATCATGTAGACAACGTCAATAACAATTAGTTTATAACTTTTATCACCTCTGACCTACAAATTGGTACTACCGTTGACTACACTTAACCACATAATATTGTTTGAAGGCTGTCATATTGTAAATCGTATAATAATATGCGTATATACCTACTGTATAGTCACTTATTAATATGTGACTATTGAGTATATCAATTAATACTGATTATTGAATATTAAGTTCGTGTCGGGGTCGTGATCCACACTGTTAATATATGACATGTACCACGAGCATTGTACACAATATGTGTATAATATGTCATGATAATAGACTCCATTATTCTTAGCTCGAAACGAGCCGTCAACATTCGCTGAGAGTCAGACAAATGGAAACATTTTATATTATCTACATTATTAATCGAAATAATAGCTACATACTTATACGCATAGATCTTCAGCTGAGTACTCGTAAAGGTGTTTCGTACGTTTCCGGCAATATGCATGCACGCTATTTACAAAGATTCAAACATCGAAATGTGAATTAACTTTCATCTAATTTCGTGCGATTTTAATATTATTATTGTAACATTAACTGCAATATAATAAGACTGGCATTATATGGTTTAATAATTTTCCATTAATCATTTCCGTCGATTAACTGATAAGAAATAATTATACTACATAAAAAATAATTATAATATATTATATTTATATATCTATTCGGAAAAAAACCATAATCTTATTCTTTATCTTGGTGGTAATAATGTGCATATTATAACTTTTCGGTAATATAATATGGGAAGTTGTTATAGTGTTAACACTATTTCAGAGCTTATTTTTAAATATAAATAGTCCGATGAATATAAATCTTATATCATAAAAGTATTACGATTCAAGATGAACTAATTAAAACATATTTGCTTTTAATTTTTTTTTTTAAACTTAACAATATTAAACATAAATAATTTTCTCTTCGTCGTGTAACGGTGATTACAGATTAACAGATAAAATTAAATTATAAGTAAACACTTAATTTTATCCATTATATAATATGTAAATGTATATTTACACAATATAAAATACAAACATTCTATACTCGTACGGTTAAATAATAATAATCATGTGTAATGTTAAATAATAATATTCATCGACATTTTTTCCTACGAGACATTCGTTCGGCGGGGTGTGTCTACAGGCCGTGGTCATCTTAAATTGTTTTTCTCATTATTCCCACAATCATGTTATGTTGTTAATTTAGGGTTAGATTAGGTTATTACTTATATTATTACGTCTCAAATCGATAAATCGTGAATTTTTTTTTTTAAATAACATTTTTTATTGCACACATAATCGCAACGTATACACTATAGGCGCATAAGTACGTTTTTAAAGCAGCCAGGCTCAAAATAGGTAATGGCTAACCGTTAATATAAAACGATGCACGATATTATGTATTATATATATATATGTTATTGTTTAATAATGCATACTCGGGCACGATATGATCTGAGCAGTCGTCTCACGTACTATGATACTTGAAATGTATGTGTATAATGGTATACGTAGGTACTATGTGCCATGTAATAGTGCTGACCATCCTGCAGTAGCCACTTCCAGTTCGACGATCTATACGTAATATAGGCGGCGTATGTATTATTACTATTATTGTCTAACAAACTATGTCCGTTATCGTAATCGTACATACCTATGGGTTTTTTAGGTCTGTTGCGATTGCGCAATGATGTTTGTGCCTCGGGTTGTTTCAATGCGTGCGTCATTTTTGTCCAAACATTATAATATCTAATATTAATAATATTTTGTTATTTTATTCCATACGCCGCAGTGCATTGCCGTACACACATCTATCGCCAATAAAGTGGGTTTTAAGTTTTTTTTTCTCATAATAAATTTCCTAAACTACTAACTTTTTGATTTTCTTATTAACCTAATACCTTAACCACTTGAATAATCAACTATTCTGAAAACATAGATAGGTAATTTTAGTTCATTTGGAAAATAATAAGTCAAGTTGAAATCGTGATTATGCATAATATTTATAACACTGTCGTTAGAATTAGAACTAATTCATTACTTACTACATATTATATAATGATTTAAAAATAAATGAATATATATATTCTTTGTTGATATGACACAAACGTTTATTATTTACCTAAACCACTACAGTTAGTACCTATATGGCTATATGTACAATTAAATGTACCAAATGAAAAGTAATAGAATACATGTTTAACAAAATATTTATAGTTTGTTAATATTAAAAAAAATTAAATTTGATTAATCAATAAAATATATAACCTAGGTAGCAATCAAAAACATGCGTCTCTAGAAAATATTAGATTACAAATAATAGCTTTAATGTTGGAAAACATGGAATCTTTATCTATTTCCGGACATAATTGATACATTTTATATATTATAGTGCAGCAAAGGTATAGTATAGAACAGCAGTTTTTTTTATCAATGTTGTAATTGTAAATAAATTCAACTTTTGTTGTGAAATATTTTGATAACTGCATAAAACAACAGACAATAATACCGTATACTTGCGTCGAATATAAAATTCAATTTTTCTGTATAATAATAGGTACTCATATTATTATGGCCGATTAAATATAAAATAAAAAATTTGACAGACATCTCTGCCTAAGTCGCAATCGTTTACAAACGTTTATCGCGGTCATCAATATAACAATCATCGATAAAAATTGGCCATTATTATACACAATACGAGTACGTAGGTATATCATTATTTATTATAACCACGATAATGATAACATATTGATAACAATAGTACGAGTATATAATGTAATAATGGTTTTGAAAAAAAAAACGATCGTCTCTATAGATCAAACATAATCGTTTTCGTTGTTATGATTAGAGCATTCGCTTTCACTTCTATTACAGCAGGACAGAATACATATATATTATATATTATATTATAGTATGGTTGACTTCTGTCCGAACAGTTCGCGCGTTCAAGTCGTTTTCGATAATTATATTATATTATTATAATCGTATGTTACATGAGTACGGCGTATATTATATTATACCACTCTAAGTGTAGCAGTGCCGCACACCAAACAGTTATAATTTGTAATATATTATATCGATCGGAATGTTTAAATCATATACACTGCATACTGCATATTATATTACTAATATATCATATATATTATTATTTATTATCGTTTAAACTTCGTAAAAGTTAGAAATTTAATACTATAATATGTATAAGTACCTAGTTGTAATAACTAATAAACTTAAATCGTTTGCAACTGCTGTAGCGCAAAATATTATAAATATAGGTGAATAATCTTATGTATAGATGAGGTTATATATGTATCGAAATAGTCTCGCATCTGCAGTTCAGCGGAGAAAGCAGATCATCCGAAATAATTAAATTATTCCATTCTCAATAAAATTTAACAAAAAAAAAAAAAAGAAAAAGTGATTTTTAATTAATATTTTGAATACCTATTATACATAATATAATAAATAATAATATATTACGTACCTATCTATATTATTGTACTTGTTACATAATTTTTTTTCTTTTGTAATATATTTGTTGAGCGATTGATGTTGCTTTCGGCTAACCAAGTTTTGTTGATGCCACAAAACTTATCGCTATTTCATACATTTATAATTTATATAAACGGACCCATGTGGCCATGTGTAATTTACATGTATATATTTAATCACTAATTTGGAAAACATGTTTTGAATATCGAATAAATTGAATTATTACAATAATGTGTCTTAGATAATATATTATTTTTAAATGGTTAATATAATAATTATAATTTCTGAAATATGGTTGTGTCAAACAAGATCTGTGTATATTTTATCAAAATGTTTAATGTAGGTAAGTATTCAAAGAATAGTAAATTAATTTCACTTAGCTTAATACCATAGGTACAATTTTTTCATATATTTTTTTGGATTTTTCTGTCATCAACCAATGGTTTCGAATAATGTTTAATATCCGCTAAATATACACTTAGTGAAATAAAAAAAAATAACATATACGAAAGTGACCATTCGGTGAGCTGCACTTCCGGCTGACCTAACCAGTCGTGAGCGCCTACTCCCAAGTTCTTCACTCAGTTACGTTGAAGTTGTATACATATTCCGTCATAATGCACATATCAACAGCAATCGACAATATTATTATCATATATATTTTATATTATACAATTGCTGATACTCCGATGTAGTATTCCGATATAGGTAAACACATTTTTCTGTGGTTTCCAAGTATTTTTTCCTCCGTTGTTTCCGTCATCTTAAGTTAGATAGATGCATTATATATGTGTAAGAATTATAATAATAATATGTTTGTGTATGTGTGTGTGTGAACTCATGCAGCATGCAGCGTAATACGTAAGCTACACATGTAAACAATCGTTACGTCAACACACGATTATTTATAATGCTACATAACCGTGTGTCTGTATTATTATGTGCCTTTATACTACCGGAAGTGGGTTTCCGAATAACTTCTACTCATCACCATACGCGTTGAACCGCGATTTAACAAAGTTTATAACTTAACGTGATTCAAGATTTGTAAAAATTAACTGAAAGTTCAACGCTCTCAAAGTATCTTCGTGGAAAATCAATATAATATTTAAATACGGAGTTTTCACAATAATTACTATATAATAAGTAAGACAATTCTAATTAAATGACAGAAGTTATAAAAGTTTTTTTCAAAAATTCAATAAAAGATTACTCCACTGTTATATGATAATATTTTTTTTTACAATATAATAATATAAGTAGTAAGTACTCATAACAATCAAATTTCTAACAAATTACAGTCTTGGTGAACGGATTAAAGTTGTACAGGGATAACGTACCAAATGTCCGTACACTTATAAGGTACTTATTCAACCTTTAAAATACCTACTTATTAATAAAAAAAAAAAATATTTTCAAAAACTTTAGATACACTTTTTGATAAAAAAAAGTGTTAACCTTTAAAATAATCACCTGTTGATTACACTATATGTACCACCAATAAGCTATTCGTAGAACGACTTTGTACATTTGAGATATTTAAACGATCAGATCATATCATAATTTATATATTTTTTCTGGAAAAACATTTGACGACAGTTCAGTATATAATATGTACGACGTACGTCATATATATTATATAATGCTTAGATAGATTAGTTGCACATAATTGCGATTTCCTATAAAGATTCACGTTTGATTTAGATTTAGACCTACTATATTTATAATAAAATATATTAGTCAATTATACCTATAATAGTTACAACTTAAAATTATAATGATTATAACATTAGATTTTTATTGATGATGCTTACGATCGATATACGTAGAAAAGAAGAATAATATAAAGTAAATGTATGCATAGATTTTTTAATAGAACTTTGTGTAGAAAAAGTTTCACGAGTATTAACATTATTAATTTTTCTTAATTTTTCTATGACACAAGCAGACCAAATTAGGCTAATTATTTATTAATGTTATGATTTATCACATAATATAATATTTGAGGAGTGCATATTGTTTTATAGACAAACATCAGGGCGGGTCTGATTAAACTATAAGCTATAAAAACATTCATTCACGATTTAAGCGTCAGCTTATTATGAATTTTGAAAAAAAAACCGTTTTATTATTGTTGGGTGTAAATTTAATGACTTATGAATTTGGTAATATTATTGTTGGTATTCCACGTGAACGTAAAATTAAACTTTTAACACCTATCAGCCATACATGGATAATATTTTTAGCGAATATAACATGTAATTATTATATAATTTTCTTAGTCCACGACTCCGTGTTATGATCAATTATTAAGTATTATTATGTCAGTATTAAAAATAAACTGTATATGGCTAGACGTTTCCTAATGTAAATTATTATAATTACGCGTATAAATGTATGTTTATATTGAACATTAAATTTTCTTAGACCACTGCATGTATGATGCATTCAATTATTAGAAGTTCGTGGTTTTGGTGGTCCAAAATAATTTTTAATAATAATTTCCAAACCAAAATTTCTGGAGAAAAAAACTTTACGTAATATAAACATAATACCGTTAGACGAGAAGGAGAATCGCCATCATCCGCTTTGCTCTAAAATGAAACGATAATTAGGCGTTTTATATTTCATAACTTATTATGTTATACAGTTATTATGACAATATGACATCACGTACATAACATTATACATATTACATTTATTTTAATACTGTGCACACAACAATAATCTAGTCCATCAAAAATTTAATATTACCATAATATTATATTATAATTTAACATATATTATTCAAATATCAGGTATTGTCATCATCACATTTTCGTATATTTACATAAATTAACTAAAAAAGTAATTATCTACGTATTATATACATCGTTTATTGTCAATAATATACGTGGTATACCTACTATGTACGACGATATACATATATTATGCTAGTTAATATTTTTATTTTCTGTAGTCTATGAAAATCCTACACAAACAAAAAATTTTTGTTTTTCTTAAGCTTTAATAAACCTTGGTATTAGTCTTATTTTAAGATGAAAATTGAACTGTGATGGGAAACTTATAACTTATAAGTTATAAAAAATTCCTAAATATAGTTAAATATGTAAATTGACATTTTATATTATTATATGTTTTATTTTGTTGATTAAGTAACTATAGTATATAACCTATAGGTTTTTCATGAAATAATACCATTTAATTTTTTGACGTCAACAAATGATATACTATCTATAATACTTATATGATTACACTGTTATATTATTAACGTCACGTTTCCCGAATAAGAAGAAAACGTGAATATGACCAAAAACATGAATTGATACTTGGCTAAATGTTGATATAATTTTTTATAGGATTTTATTTTATGTAACAGAAATATATAACACCCACGTCTTACATAGTTTATATATATATATATATTATGTATTTATTAATAGTATGATTATATAGTGACTATTATAATACTTATACGAACATGTTTCACACGAGATTTAATATATAGGGTAGCCTAATTTTCATCAGGTGTCAACGTTTTAATTTGTTTTAATTTGTTTCGGATATTGTATAAACATTTTACGCTCGTCGAAACACAACTTCTAGTCTACTTCGTGCTATGTACATTACACGATTTATTATTATTGTATAGAATATTCGTCTGTTAAAGACTTTCTCGGCCATAAAACGCGATGCGTACCTACCTATATTTTGTTATTATGCATATAGGTACCTATATAGATATACCTTATACCTATGCTGTCCTGAGATGGACCAGTGTTACAACATTACGGCCTATGAATAAATGGTAATTAATCATTTTGTGGATATATTATATTATATCCAGTGCGGTTTTTCTGCCCTCGTAACTGTCACGTGTGTTCCTATATACGTATGTACCTGACACATAACCGCGTATCGTAGTCGCACAAGTCGTCGCGCGGCTTAACCGGTTGCGTGCACGATTTGAATTTCATTTATCTGTCTCATTGTGATAACAAACTACTATATTTACTGTATTATTATCATGTCGTTTGAGTATATAATATCAATAGGTAAATCGTGTTAATAACGTTTCCGCGAGTAAGGTATAAACAAAAGTCGAAAGGACGATGACCGGAAGAACTCATTTATATAATTATTATGATATTATATTGCAGGAATGTAAAAAAGCTATAGCCACATGCATAGTACACACCTATAATTATACAAGGTTATTTTTTTTTTTTAGTAAACACTTATCTTATTTTCATAAAAAGTATTATCGTTTTCGGGAAAAAATAGTTTTTGTACTATATTAAATTATTTATAAGTCATTTAATACAACAACATTATTAAAAACATTTTATTTTCCTATTATTTTGAAACTTTTTGCTTTTTTAAATTATGAGTATTGGAGAATATGAGTAATACAGAGTATAGGAAAAACATCTGGTACCTTATCTCTGTGTAATTTTGTTCCACTTATCAATACTTTAAATAGGTACTTCAAAATTCGAATGTTATGTAGGTTGAAACTCTCAGAAAAATAAATTTTTCTTCGGAATATGAAATAAAAAATGTCTGTATAGGTACTTATTATAATAATATTAGGCTAACAGCACTGCAGATAAATATATTAGCTTGACGTTTTTAATTTTTTAGGGATGATAGACATTTTAGAACTTTATCTATTTTATGTAAAACTATTAATTGTTTATCCTTCAAAATATAATGATTCACATATAAATTAAAATGTTAATGATCTACAGTGTATAGATTCTATAATCTATATTCTATACTATACTATACTTAACATTGTATAATAAAAACTGTTTTAAAGAAAATTTCATTTGACACTTTTCTCAACTCAACCCTTTACCTAATAATTGTTTAAATGCCCCTCTCCCAGTTTACTTATACAATAATTAGCTATTTATATTTAAGTATATTTATTTAGTATATTATAAGATTGCTATACAATAAATTATAATTAAATTTCTATATTGTATTACTGTGTTTGATAGAAAAATTTCGTATGACGTATTATAGGTACGTTCACTTACAATCGGATATTTATCATTATCACCAAATCTTGTTTTGGGTGATTAGAGCTTTCGGTTACAGTCGTAATAGATACAATAATAATAATGAAAAAGTGAAATCAATAAATTATAATAATAATATGCAGCAAATAGACGAGTTTCGCTAACCGTTTTATCATAATCGTCGGGGACTTAGTATTATTATAATCGGCAATACTTAACATTTGTATTTCATTGTCGTGCAATTTAGCATAAAGGGAAACAGGTGTTTGGTGTTTATACATTATTGGATATTGTAGTAATAATTATGTAAAATATTTTATGAAATTAAAAACTTTGTTTCATGTTATTTCGTTTAATTAGATTTCCCTAAAACTATTTGAATGAAACAATATTGAGAAGAATTTGTATTTTGGGCTTAACATTTTTTATGGAAACTTTTTTATGAATCTACTAGTTTGTAGAAATAGTTTATGGATAATTGAAAATTGATTAATGTCAATCTTACTTTAGGTATTTGTTTTTGTTTAAAAACTACCAAGTTATAAGCAAACTGAAAATGACATTATTTTATAAGATCTTTACTATCTGTATTATACAACAGCCGATGATTAAATGTTTATAGAAAGCGCAATATGTGTTTTGTTAATTAATATCAGGAATTTTAGTATTTTCGATTTTTTCTATTGATTAATTCGAATTGTTGTAGTGAATCACATGAATTTAATTTAACGATAACTGTGCGAAAAATTCCTACGCTCGTTTTAGAGATGAAATTAACAGAATGACCAAAATTATTTTTTATTGCCTTTTGATGTATTTTTAGCTTCAGATAAAACTTGATTGATAAAAGTGTAAGTGGTCGTACCTATTGCAGTTTTAGTCTATTTATATGAAGTAAACACTAATATATTGCTAAGTTTATAAGTTGAATTTTTCGCCAATTTTTAATACGCTTTGTATTTGATATTTTTAATTGAATTATTACATAAATAATTAAAATTATAAATTATAAACTATTAAATTATTACATGAATAATTTTATGGTTTAAAAATAAATATGCAAACTATCTATGGTATACACTAAACAAAGTTTAGGTATGTATGATGTATTCGTTATTTGGTACATTTGATGCATACCGTCTATAGGTTTCAAGCACATATTTAGGCATAAGGTATAAGTATCTATCGGGTCCTGTTAAATTATTCGTTTAGTTTTTATTGTGTGTTGCAGCCTTCGTGGTATTATAAATGAATTTACAATATGATTAGAGCGATGTGTTTAATAATAATAAATAATAATAGGATAGTCTTAAAAACTCGTGTGTTAATAAAAAAAAATAGTAATAATACGTTCCGTAGACGCTCAAATTTAGCTAAAAAATTAAAAAATTAAAAGAAAAAACAAACAGATTAATAAATTAAGAACTAATAATATTATTTTTAATAATATCTCGGATCGCTAGAACTATTTGCATACAAGTCATTAACGACTAATTTACCACGTGAATGTAAAAACGAAATTACACACACGTAAAGTAATCTCTAGTGATACCTGAAAGAGTGTATGGATTGTATACACATATTTTTTTCCTTAAAAATAAAACATTATATGTTATGTAAACATAATCTATCCCGGAGACGGAGAAAGAGATTGGGAGATATTGAATATTCGTAGGCGGATAGCGACCTTGCGAATTTCTTGATCAACTTTCTATCGGACGTAGTATAAGCTCTTTACCAGTTTGTACATTTTATTTGTTTCTACGCGTTTTACACACATTCATATATATGATATTATATTATGTATTATAGGTAATGCCCACGTCTACCGTAGGATTTGGAATATTATGCAACGACCAATATTTTCCTTAGTTTTTTTCACTCAATTCATTAGTTCGAGTTTCTGATTTTTTGTAATGGATGTATTTTGGTACTGAACTACTAAAATAAAAAATGTAAACAAATATTTGATTACTTATTATTATTCGAGTTGTTATAAATGTGTAATAAAGGATATTTTTTTATAATATAAATAATATAATATAATATTTCTTACAATAATTTTCCTATTATTTATTTTCATAAAATATTTCAAAATGTTTTGATAACGAAAAATCTTTTGTACTAAATAAGATAATTTCAATTAATTGTATAATATTATTCCTGTCAATAATTATTATTAAATAACTAATTACAAAATTAAACAACAAACACAACAAAACTAAATAATATTATCTCATTAAAATAATAAATCACTAGTGTAATATGGGTTTCAAATGTTGCTTTTTTCGGAAAAATACTTGAAGTATCTATTATAAATTTACTACATATTAAAGTTATTATTTCTTTAAACAAACCCATTTTCTAAATTTTCTGAAATCAAAATTTAAACCCATTATTATAATAATTATTTTTTGTTTTTCACTCATGATACACATTCCACAATTTTGCACACGTATAGTAATAAATTGTATGTTCATGAAGTATTTGACACAACAGTAGTAATTTTGAACGTACACAAAGCACCGAGTTATTGACGAATAAACTTATTGTGATTTGTGATGTTATATGCATGCTGAGGTTCAAAGGACTCATTACACGTCATATTTTACTTTGAGATAATAAACTGAACTCATTTAAAACATTCAAACATCTAAGAGTAGTCTAGAATTGATTCGGTTTTATCTGGTTTTTAAGGGTTTTTAGAGCTGTTACTGGTTCCTTTTAATTCAGGTTAAAATTGGTGGTTTTTCGTATATCTATAAGTAATAACAATTATTATTGATCGATCGTAGTAAAATGAGTATGAGAAATATTTTATCACTTTTGAAGTAATTAATGTATAATTTACGATTATGCAATCGAGTATTACAGGGTTTATAATATTACCATTGTGTTAGTACTAGGTTTGTAAAATATAGTCATAATACGTAAAAAGGAGTTCTGAATCGAAATACAACAAAAACACTTAAAACAAAAAAAGTTTCAAACATTAGAAAAAATATTTTTTAAACTTTAAACACTCTCCGACTATTATTTTTGCAATTCGTTGTAGTATACATATATAGATATAATAATAATAATTTATTAAGTTTCCGATTTAATTCTTTTGTGCAAAATGTATTGCTCGTGAGCTTATTATCACTAAGGAAAGAACATACGAGTAATAGCATTCGATATTATATGTTCTTCAATGCAGTCAGCTTTATTAATTATTTGAGAGTAATCAAATACGATTTACAGCGAGAATATTAAAATAGCTGTTCTAATATTAGTCTTCTAATTTTCGATCAGTGCGCGTTCAATGTTTTACTCGTATCGACAAATTCTCATTAGGCACATGAACTTGAAAATTTTAGATCGAAAAATACATGACTATAAAGTGTTAATAATACATAAAAACGACTAATTATTTATTATGTATAGATAGCGTTGTAATGTAGAGGTAATGTAGTTGCGCAATACCTATTATAGGCTATAATCCTTTATAATCTCATTGCTTGTACCTTAACTTCAGTAAAATGTGCCTATAACATATTACTTAGGTATATTATTGCTTTATTTTGGTAACATAAACATTAACGATCGCGTAGCTATAAAAAAAAAAATAATAATAAATAAAATAACCAAATTACTGCTACAGCTGTAGTTATACAACACGCATATACCGGCTATAATTTAAGTGTAGTTACAGGAAACGCCGTGGCTGGTTGCAGACTTGTGCTAGCTGAGGTGGATTCAGTTGCAATATAATATACATAATATGTACACTGTATAGGAAGTCCGGACACAGCCCATCGTGTCCGAGAAGCGCGAGATTCTTCGTATAGTTAACCGTTGAATAATATACGTACATTATTTTCATCTTCCGCTATTACTTTCCATTTCAAGCGTATATAAATTAACTAGCTGCAAGGTCATCGGTATTTGAAGAGGAAAAATTATAAATCCGGGCGCCGACTAGTGGACAGCACGTCCCATATTGTACTTGGAATCTGTATCCATCATCGTTTTTTTCCCCGACAGAAATCAACAAATAATAGATGCTGATATAATGGCTATCCATCGCCGCTGTAAGTGTGTGTCGACTTTGGCTTTAAGATTGACTACGTTGATATACTACTGCTCATTTCTTATATAATTTTTACAGAATGAAACTTCTTTATTGGTTAGAACAACGATGTCTAAAATGTTGAAATATTTTTCTACAATTTTCACTATACATATATTATACAAATCATCTGTTGACCACTTTTCGTTTTATTTTTGTCCGTGTTTTTTCGTCAATTCCCATTACAAATATTTTTAATTCGTAAAATGATTTATTTTCAGTGGTTTTGAGAATTCATTATATTTCGACCAATTTTCGTCAAACGATCGACTTTGTGTATTTTTAGTATTGTAATTTTTATTTTATATTCGATTATTTTGAACCAATGTAATCGTAATAATAACGTAATTATACGTTGTATAACGCATAATATTTATTTGTTTTCAAGCGATTTATAAAATCTTATTCCGATTAATATTAGAAATGATTCTAATAATTTATGTTTTTGAAAAATTATTTACGTGAATAAATGTAAGTACAATAAAAAAAATAGTACTATTTAAATAATAAAAAGTAAAATAAATAAAAGGAATAATAAGTATAATTTTGAAATACACAGATTAAATCGGCATCAAAATTTTCATTAATAGAGTTAAGTTTTTTGTTTTTGTAAAAGTATGCGTTCAGAATATTTGTAATAAAGTTTCAAAGTATAAAACAAATCGAGTAAAATGATGATTAGCTCATAAGGTATTTAATTATATATTATTAATATTTAATGGTATATAGTACCTGCGTATAGTTATCAAAACAAAATGTTGTATTTTTGTTAGCCGCTTGCCAAAGTGACCCCATTTTTGTTATCTATTACTTGGCGTAAATTTCCGGATTCAATATATTGCTTCGGGCAAATGAAACCCAACAATTATTTTTTATGTAAGACAATTGACCCCTTGACCACAACAACTGACTTTGAAGGTACTTATAAGTTATTCTTATTTGGTAAAAATTATATAATATACAACTATTGGAATAAAACCAGTATTTGTATAAAAATGAACGTTTTTTTATTGATTTATTATAATTATGTTTAATATTTTGATAAAAATATATTTTATTATCTGTCTAAAAATAACATAGACCGAAAATAAATAAATAAAATCGTTCAACAAACACAAATGGTTATAATATGTTATAACATTATATTATATTAGATTATTTAACATTTTTCATTTATTAAATAATATACGTATAAATACCAAGTGATGAATTGCTTTACGGAGTACAATACTGACTCGATGGACTTAAAAACTGTATATTATTATAATGAATCCAGAGAAAGTTTTTTTTGATGACCTTATAAAGTGCTATTATCTATTCAAGCCAATCAACCGTACTTATAAAAACCACAGTGATCATAAATAGTACATCGTGGTTTAAAATTATAAAAATAACTGCCTAAGTAACTTCATAGTTACGAAAGGATCATTAAATCACGATTAAAATATACTATACTAAAATATCAAAGATAGATATCTTCAATAGTTTAATATTATAATATGTATGTTTTTAAGCATATAACAAACATATTAAAACTTCTTTACTATAACATAAACAAAAAAGTTTTAAAAATGCACATTGAGCAATAAAAATGTATAAAATATGATATCGTATACCAAATTTAATGTAAAAATAATCAATTTGAAATTACTTAAACAAATTTTAGTAATACTTATTACTAATTACTAATTAAATAGGTAAATAATCTCATAATATACATACACGTACATGTAAAATAAATTTCATAAATACCTATGCGGCTACGCTAGATAATCAATGATATAGTTCATAATTTTCAAAATTCTTTATTAAACTCTGCGTATTCTGTTTTTCAATAATTATTCATGTCATTGTTGAATACACATAAAACATTTCAATATTTGAAATAATATATAGTTTTAGTTTATTTACAAATAATAAGAATTCTTCACTAGAATCTACAAACAACTAAAAAAAATCCTCGGGTATCGAGTTTCTTCAGACTAGAAATGATGAGGTTATACCAAATACTCAATATACACAAAAGTGGGATCATCGAGAAGTCATTCTACCGCATTATAGCTACGCTTTATGCATTCGTGGACAGTGTCGTCATGATCAAGAATCGAAATTTGAATCTAATCTAATTAAAACTTCAAACCAGGCAATATATATTCAACTCTTCGCACCATCATATAGCGGAAATCAAGAATTACTTACAAACTACATTATTATTTTCATATAGAACAATTACCGCCGATCGTAATATTTTCCTCAAATTAAATGTATAAAAACGATTACTTGCATTTAATCGTTGATTAAATAGAAAATCGAAACATTCAAAGATAGTGTATTCAAAATACACGGAAATTGTAGAGCGCTGATAGATACCACGTAAGTGTGCGGAGGAACGAATGTCGAAGTCCTCTGCAGTGGCTTAATGTTTCTGACACTGCCGGTTATTTTTTTAGAGACAGCACAAAATTGTTGGAAATCAAAATTTACCACCACACTCGTATGCCGTCCGTGGAATTCGATTAAATTTTCAAATGTTTTTTTTAGTTGCAACTAGTTTTTTTAACCATTTGTTTTTGGCACTACTAGTAATATAGTGAAATAAATTAATTTTTAGCAAAAATTATATTTTTATTCATTATATAATTAACACTTAACTGTTATAACACCTACCATCTATAATATATTAGGTATTTTTATTCATTTTTAAGTGAATATTGACTTATTAATTGGTAGTTAATAACATAAAGTTAATCTAAATGCTTTGCAAATTTCATAGTGTATATAAAATATAATAATATATCTAAAAGTATTAAGTACCCATAAAAAAATGATCAAAAAATCTATTCTTGAGGTGAACAAACACTACAAAAATACCTATTTAATCAAATAACGGTTTTTTTTTTTTTTTTTGAAGTACCTAAAATACCGGATATAAATATGTTATACCATCTATACATCTATAACGGTAATACCAGTATACCCACAATGTTGTAGGTCTAGACAACCGCGGAAGACGTTTGATGAGTAGTATAGATTTTGAGTGTACCTCGTATTTGAGTAGGTTAATTTAATAATAAACCATTAAACCATTGCATACGAATCAGCTTACTGGTCGCAATACAACATATAGAACGTTACCTACCAAAAATGTGATTTATTAGACGTACCAAATTAATTTATTGTATTTTTTTTTTTTTTTTTTTTATTTTTTGTATTTTATTTGTTATAATGATTTTATATAATTGTTATTGGCATTTTTTATTATCGAACACGACAAGAAGAATTGCATACGAAAAACGATTCTGAGCGATGCAACAATCTTTAATTTTAATAATATTTTATAATTAATTGTATACAATTTTTAGAAAAATGATGGTAAGTTGAACTAATTTTGCCATTTAAACGTTGTGATCATACATAGGGAATAATGGTAATAAATAATTTATTATAATATTATTATATCATAAAACGTTAAGTAGTTTAAAATCAATACAAACTTACAGTAGAACGGTGCAAATAGGTTCGTGGTATAAATAAATAGCTTTAAATTTATTAGTCTAAAGATTTTGAAAATGTATTTTTAGTTTAATATACTAAATTTAATAATGAAAAATTCAGAAGTCCTACAACTACTAATAATTATGAAATTAAAACAAAATAATTAATGTCTTAAGAAACTGGGTTGTTATTTTTTATTTCAATTTATTTCAATATCTTTAAGTCTTAAGCTTAAAGTTTATAAACAATTTTTCTGAGTAGATATTTTTGATACTTTTAAAATGTTGTATGGAAGAATTATGAGGAACCTTACATTTTCAAACTTTTTATCTTAAAAAAATTAATTTTATCTTAAAAAAATTAATTTTATCTATAAAATTATAATATAACTATTTAGTGAACATTTTAAGTATTTATGCTTATTTGATAAACTGATATTGCGTAAACAATCCTATTTTATCGTAATTTTGTTATAGTTTTCCTCATAAAATTGTATTTCCATTAAACCATACATGTATTAAAAGATCTTTAGTTGAGTTATAAATAATTCCTCATGATAAAAAATGCATTTTCGAAAATTCACTACCGAGATTTTAATTTATATATAATATATATTGTATAATGCTGTACTATGGCAGTATGCAATTAAAATTGCAAGGTTAGGCGTAAGACACATTTTTTGTTATGAGCATTTAAAACGGCTCAAAACATTTAAAGTCGACTATCTCAACACACGGCTTACAATTTAAAATTGTTTTTTACACTGATAACCCGAAAACACTGCATCTAAGTACCCATATAATATTATATGAATCGAAGCTTTTCATCAACCCCAATGCTAAAATATTGATACGGTAATGCACGCACACTATGATTTCTGTTTATATTAAGTGTGTCATAGGTACGTTTTATTTTCGATTAGCTTTATATATATGTACATTTGTTTTAATTACATTTGTATGAATGTATAATGGCATTATATTGTATAGTTAGCCGTCATTACGAAATAGTTAACTAGGAAATCGATACTGATGCGATAATATTGAATTGTTAGTATTTCCCCCTTTGAACGGTCAATTGATATTCACGACCGTCAGTGTGTTTTGTTACATTATATTTAATATATTATTATTGTTATAAATGTTATAATATTATTATATATTCGTTAGACCGCTTTCACTGCTGCGAGTCTAAAGCGGGACCGACAGACGCGCGGGCGGACCGTAGCTTGTGCTCGCGCAGGACGTTTGCCAAGCACATAATACTCTCGTACCTACTTATTTATCCAATCTAGCTAATACGTGTCCGTCTACTATAATAACGTTACAGTTATGTCATAACGAAATATTGTATGTTCCAATTTCTCGTTGTACCCGAAAAGTATGCCAACTGCCATTTTATCTATAAGAATTATCATCACGTAAACATTAACAATGCGGTTAATGACATTATATATTTTATTATTATTATTGTCCAAAACAACAAAACAAAAAAAAATAATAAATAATTCATATTTAATAAATGTTATATTATTATGTTTAGATAAAGATCGATTGGATATTCATGTAATTATAAGTAATCGGCTATTTGCTGAAATTTTACTAAAAATATATTGAACTAATAGATTATTTTTGGATACTTAAAAAAAAGCTGAGCAAATGGGTACCTACTACTCCACTCTAGTATAGTAAGTATTAATTGAGTCTCTATATAATTTTTGTGTTAATTTTGAATTAAATAATATATAATTGTATATGAAAACGATTTTAAGCAGAAATAGTTTGTTAGCCCGTATAAAGTATTCATTTCTCGTTAGTATGATATTGATATTAAAATGATTAATTTAACAATAAATATTTAAGGTAGGTTATAATATTTTTTTTTTGAAAATAAATAAGTGAAATTTTAAAATTAATATAAATATTTTGAAAATATCATTACGTAAATTTAAATTAATAATATACGTAAAAGTTGTAAGTCCCTCATAAATAATGTTATAAATTATAATAAAATAATTAACATCGTTATT
>VUJU01000377.1:0-75162 GCA_009835225.1 Aphis craccivora
TGCCGTACAAATTCTGGAAACGGTCGTACAAATTCATGCAAATGACGTGCTAAATGTTGGTGTAGAAAAATTTGGAAAATGTTATATGGGTGGGGCTGGGGAAATGTCCGTAAAAAAATCGTTTGAAAAGATAACGAACCCTGCTTGGTATACTACTATAGAGAAAGTTCCAAACGTAATAGACTAAAATTGAAAAATTTTCACACGAGACGGATAACAACTTAATTTAACTTAATCGATATACTATAGAAAAAGTTGTTTCTTTTTAATTGTTATACTGCAAGAACCTCATACCGATATAATACCAATAATTATAGGTTAAAATTAAAAATGTATTAGGCTATATTTTAACGAATAGATCTAGTTTATAATATTTTTAAATTTATCCGAAAAAATTGCCTTTATAAATCTCCTTTTAAAATAGTAGTGAAACCGGTATTCTAACTATTCTAACTATTACATTATATATTTGGAATATCAATAGTTCTTTTGTAAGTTAACTAGAAATTACGATACGAAAATACAATTATATTGTCCGTTAGTCATTATCGACATATTGTGTGCCCCGGCGTACTTATTAAAATGTTTGAAGATGCATAGTCAATTATTGATATTACCATAAACAGTAAATTATTCACGATGTATTTACAGATATCCAGTGGATCGACGTTATAAACACTATACGTCTATACCTAGTTGGACTTTGTATACAGTCTCGTTACGGTTACGGTGGCAATCGAACTATGTTGGCGTTAAATATTTGCCAAGACAATATACTACCGTCTACAATCAACACCGCCACTCTATTATTATTATAACAGTAGCCACGATTTCCCAACGGACGCGGTATTGTTGGTTTAATCGCTGGTAAATAATATTATTATCATTCGACTCGCGTCGTCATTCACGTACAGATGAACATCAAAGCACGCGGACGTTTTCGACAAGTGCAGAATATTATTTACGATGAGGTACAGAAGACAAAACAGGTGCCTGAGAATACAATATAATAAATTAAAGTAGGCGCTACTCACGACGCAGAATAAGACTAAAACGTGCATGTTATTTCCATACAGGTATATAATAATATTATACAATATTATATTTGGTATATCGTATGATATCGTATTGAACGAGTTGATGAACCGATGAATAAAACGATATACGGTATACAAAANAAAAAAAAAAAAAAAAAAAAAACAAAAAAATACCTATGTAAATAACAATTTATATGGTGGGAGTGAGCACGCATAAAATCCAATTATTACAATGATTCGTCTTTATATTTAAAAGATGTAAGACGGTATTCACAAAAACGTATTATTACGAAGATATTAATTCTTACAGGTGAAGTGTTCTTTACTAAAAGAAAATTGAAATGAAAACTTTGAAGCTATTTTTTTGACGCTTCAACAATCATAAAATTGTATACAAATAACTAGCGATAGTTATTGTTCTTAAAAACGATTTTGCTCGCGTCGGAGTGCCCGTGATCAATGACCATATGGGTAGCGGCATTGCGGTAAATACGCACAGTTTTCGTGAGGGAACAATACCTAATCGTCGTCGCCACTTGATCGTCGTCGTCATCGTCATAGTCGCCGACAAGGAGGCCTTTCTATTGTTTTGGCGTTTTCGATGAATGGGGGTGAGGGAGGGGAGAAAAAATAATCCGACGTACTTTTAATATCGCGCACATTTGTTTTTCTCTCATCCCCTGAACAACCCATGACTGACGTTCTAGCACCCATTGTTGTCCGCCGAAAAAACGGCTACTGTATATTATTATTATGTTTTTATCATGAGCGGTCGTCACGATTGCCTGTTCACGCACTCACGTGCACCCGAGAGACGACGTGCACGAGCAGCAGTTGTATATTCCTTTTGTAGTAACGAAAATCAGGACCTTCGTGCGGCGTCGTAAAACGTCGTAGGTAGGTTCGTGTATGGTTATATTATAATGTTATAGGTGTGCATATTATTATTGTACGCGACGGCGATAGAAATATAGGTACACCGCCGTGGAACAAACGAAAAAAAAAAATAATAACATTATTATAATACCAACGATACCGGTAGCACTTCAGTTCGTTGATTAATGACAAAAACAATAAAAGATTATTTTTATTATTTGTGAAGAGACGAGTAGAGTGGAAAGGGAACCGGTTTGTGTAATTATAATAATAATAATATATATTTTATATCGCAGTCATAGAGCATAGTACGACAAGTGCTTCTCAATTATTATTATTATTAGTATTGTTATTATTATTATAACTGTTTTACATTTTGTAATTCAAAGCTGTTTTAATGGTGAGAAAATTTTTGTTTAAAAGTTTGAAGTAAGTACTTACACTTAACACTACCTACGGTTTTATTCTTCAGAAAAATCGCATTTTGTAACTAAATGACTTTTTGGTTATTTATGGCAATTTTTGTATGTTTTATTTCGTATCTGACGCGGAATATAATAATATATAAGATAAATTATAAATATATTAATATAAATCTGTGTATTTTAAATTTTAATAAATATTTTAAGTTTAGACAAATATACTGCATTCTAGTGGAGCGAGAATTCGTAGAGCATGAATTTGATTGAGTTGATTTGATTTTTGATATTTCTATACTATATTGTACAATATGAATACACATTTTAAAGAAACGTCTTGTGCATCAGAGTATGAAACCAAAAACAATAAAAAAAAAATGCATTTTAGACGATTGAATACCGTAAAAACAAATATACCTAGGTATAGAATATTTGAAAACATTTAGGTACACTTAAATATAATATGACGTTAAATATTAATTAGGTATGAAAAAAAAGTAAACACACACATTCACCGAGAAATAAACGAGCGTATCGAGTAAAAAAAACCATAATATAGGTATCAATATTCAATATCATAATGTATAATATCAAGCAAGCACCAGCGGCGGGTCGCGGTCATCGGCGACCGTCGAAAGAATCACGGAAGTTTCTCACGTTCGCCTATCGCGTATAAAGCGGTCACGACGTCCACTAGAGATGTAAATATTATAATATTATACGTATAATATAATCTCGGACGAAATATCATCGTTCTCTCTGGACAAAACAAAAAAAAACTTTTTTTTATAATCTCGTTTACACGCGTTTTTTTTATTTTTCGAATGTTGTTACCGTAATATTATATAATATATTATACACGGTATCATAAAAATATAGTGCGTATACACTTATCTACCCGACGACAGTGTGTGTGTGTCACAGCGGAAATGTCGACGAAATATATACAGAGTGTGTCTCAGCGTTTGCACAACCGTCAGCCATCAATTAGATACGACATGAATATAATACACCTCCTTGCACTACTCGCTTAAAAATTTTAATTTGGTAGAGATTAGGTAAGCAAGAGAAAAAAAATACTGCGGATATTGCTGTGGCTGTTTAACATGAGAATATTTTTTTTAGAAAATCAAATTTTGCATGTTTTAATAAAATATTTAGTACTCTGATATTTTGTGGTTGCAAACAATGGTAATAACTAGAATACTAGAATACTTATGTTCGGGGGGAACTCCATAGGCGTAGTTAGCGGGGGGCTTGGGGGGCTTAGCCTCCCCAGTTTGAATCATAGCCTCCCAAAAACTCGTAAATGTCTCTTCCTGGAAGGGATAAAGCCCCCCCCTACAAATTTGACCACCCTACCCATTCTAGATATATTTTGTATATTATACTAAAGAATAAGTGATTTTAAAAGAATATACTACATATTTTTGAAAAATGAAATGAATATTCTCTAAATTATTTATATTTTTCGTGTTGAACAATATAAGCATAATACGAATTTATTATAATATAAATTTAAATACTGCTTCCTATTTGATCTTAATTAATGGAATATTGCTTTTAATCATATTTATCTTGTATAATATCATTGAGTATAGATAGTACATATAGTACATATAGTACATATAGTATATAGTATTGAGTACTATCTATACTCAATGATAATATGTATGAAATTAATGATTTTATTTTACTGTTAAAAATGCATTTAATGTGTACTAAAATGACGAATAACAGAATCGCTTTGAACAAGATTTAACTTACTATTTATAAGATATATAAGTGTATATTATATATTTGAAGGTGATATGGAAAATTTTTTTTTAATTTATTCGTTTATTACCGTCCAGAATATTATGTTGGTAGACCCACTTCACATAAGTGTTAATAATTGATATACTGCATACTAGTGCATACTGTTTATCGCACATCGTTTTTATGAACGACAAATCGTGAGAAAACATAATATAATAATAAATATACATTTATTACAGTCGGGTGTATCATGTATGTGACGCACGTATATATTTATATAAATCCTGGAGGCAACTCGAGTGGTTGGCCAACACTCTTAGTTTTAAGTATCGATAGGTATAATATTATAATATTATAACGCCTGTCTTGTTGTCGATGACATCGCCTCATTGCGCGTCATCGGCTTAGCCAACTGCGCCGCGGGGGCACTAGCAGAAGAGTCTGTAGTCTATAACCGACAGCGATAATATAGCGTACAAAAGTTTGGAGGAATAACGTCAATCCGCTATAGTGACATGTTGCGTGGGCGACTTAACAATACCACGACGACCAGTGACGTCCTTAATTCGAGAAAATTCTCGACTCCCGCCCGCACAAATCATAATATTATTTTGAGATATATTTACATAACAACGTTAATCGTACGTCAAGTGGTCTTAATTAGTGGTTTTGCGTTTCACTAATATTATTACGAGTATGTTACACTAGTGACCCACGAAACTATAGGCGTAAACCAACAAGAACGTATAACCTGAGGGACACTGAGTCATCTAAACTTTTATTGCGTGTTTAGAAATAACAATAATAGTATATTTTATTCATTAATTATTTTACGAAATTGTTGTGCTTTAGGTTATATTATGAAGTTAAAAATATGGAATACGATTTATAAAAATCTAGAGTTATTCGATGGATAAACCATGCAATTTTAAAGTGATATTAAATAGTATAATTTATTGTAACTTTAATTTTTCAATACACTTTATGTATTACTCTTAAATCATTCTGTAAAATACATAGTTATATATTATAATATAATATAATATGATATAATATTATTTTGTTGTATATTGTCTTAAGCAGAGGTCACCGTGTAGGCGTCTATTTTATTTTGGTCTAACACAATAAAGAATATAATTTTCATCGATTTTAATCGTTGCAAACTTTTATGCCGAACGACATTAATAATGTAATAAGTTAAAAAGTGATCGGACGTGAAAAATGTATACACCCGACAACGATGATAATGTCTAACGTACACGCCAGGAAATCGTTTTTCTTTGCTCCTTATCGGCCAAATTCACCGAACAAAATACTCGAACTGGGGTCTTCCATCATAGTCAAAATGATGGATGAACGTTGCAGTGACCTCCGTCGGACTTTTCCCAATTTCATTTCCTACGTCCTATATAGTATAAAATATATATTATTTTACCACCATACGACGACGACCGTTGACTTTTTATTTTCGAACGGAAGGTTTGTTTGCTGTCCCAACTCATTGTGTTCGACAAAAAGTCTGGGGTTGGTTTTTTTTATCCACCCATCCTGCCAGCTTTTATTTTGTTCCTGATTTTTTTTTTCACAAAAATACTCGTTATGTCGATGTAGATAACAGAGCACAATGCCTTTAATGTAGCCATATTCTCTCCTACTTTTTAATGCACGCGCCAAAACGTAAAGGAAAATATTCTCTTTTTTGAACCTATACGTTAGTCACGTACTCACGCGTGGATAAGATAACAATAATAAAATAATATTATATTATATTATATAGGTATATATTTATTATGTAGGTACTAGGTACATAAGATAGTGACGACTTATATTTAAATAACAAACAAAATAAAATATATTATTATATTTTGGTGTTTGTTTTTTGTGTCATTTATGATTATTTCTATAATTTATTTCGTATATTCACATTGAATTATGAATACTTGTATTATAATCTTTTTAAGAATAATTATATTTTTATTTTTTATTAACCATAGCTGAAAAAAATCGATGTCGTGAAATATTATAAGCTATCACTGTTTGTTTTAAACGCCTATCGAATAATTATGAATCTGATTTTATTTAAAAAAAATAAAACAAAATGTGATAATATAGTAGTATAATGTTTTATTATTATTATATCAAATGCTGATAAACTGTGAACAGTACAAGTAAACTAAGTATCTATTACTATATTTTATAAATAAATTAAAGTAATAGTTGCTTATATAATTATGAATTACTAATAAATAGTCATAATAGGATATTATATTAGCTGTATAAATTGTATGTGATAAAACGTAATGCAGTTTTATCAGTATTTTTACATTTTTAGTCAAATTATGAATTATTATTAAAGAAAAATTAAAGTGAAAGGAGTAAATCGTCTAAACTCAAAACGTGCCTATATAGTTTTATTTGAATGCTGAACCTTGGGCATGAAAAAAAAAATATTTATGAGTATGTAATATTGTACAATTATTTTTACGTTCAATATTTTGGCATTACTCGTTAAATAGAAACTATAATCCAAAAATACCATAGAAGAGTTTTAAATAATTACATTCCAATATTCATGTGGACGAGTTTTAATTTTAAAAATACATTAATTTCCTTTGTCGAGTTTCATTAAATCGACTTAATTTAATTACACAAGCTGAGTAAATATTGAATTTGTTATGTCCAATTACCGATATCCAATTATAATAGGGTTTGAGCATTAATTGGGATTCTCTCCAGTTTTATTATAATATTTTTAATGAAGTTCAAAACCTTTATCGTTGAATGTTTTTATTAGAACGAAAATCGTATATATATAAATTGCTGTGTAAAGCAAAAATTAATAACGTCCACTTCATTATTATTCCGGTTGCGTTTTAGACGAATGCTAACAAACTATATTATATTAAACTATTCCCACGAGATTACACCATAAACATTTTCGTAGAAAAAATTATTAATTAAAGAAACCGCCCGCAGAAAAGACACTATATAAATGCATATTTTGAAATAATGTGACATTTTTTTAAGTACGTATATTTATTGTTAAGTTAAAAATATACTATAATAGTATTTTATTATATATTTGAACGAGTGTTTTAAAAATAAAAAATGAATAAAAAAATAAAAAAATAAAATCGGTGTATGGCACAATCAACTGTGATATAGGATTAAGATATTTCGCAAACAAATCTAGAAATTTACATTTTAAAGTATAGTATTAGATTTCAGAAATCGTTTCGATTTAGTTTAACAAGAAACTCATAACAATTTTACCTATCTATAAATAATATAGAATAAATAAGCGCGCGTGAGGCAGGTGTTTTTTCCGCTGTTAAAAAAATTCCATTTTAGAAAATAAAATGCGAATTACGGTAATAACCGTTTTTTATGTTTTCTAAGTATAATTTTAAGGACAAAGCAAAAATATTTAAAGCCAAATATCCGCATTGTTGTTATTTAAATATTGCATTATTGACGATAATATTATTTCGATACTGTTTATGGGTTTCGAGTCTGTGATGGAAGTTGATATAATAATACAAGAGGTGGAGAGCTCATAGATGTAGGAACCTATTTAGGTATGTACCTGGTGCATATTTCTCTATATCGCTGACCGGAAAACTGTAATGTTTTATCGTTACAGAGTCGGCAGCGAATTTCGTAATGAATTCAGCTTCGATTCGAAATAAAACGTATCGGTGAATTATATTAATCTTACTAAAATAAAAAGGAGATTTTCATCATCACCAGGGGTAGGTAAAAACTTAAGCTTAGTGAAGAGTAATTAACCACCACCGCCTTGCCTAGTGTGTGTAGTATTGAAGAAAGAGCCCATTGTATACAATATACATACTTGTGCGTGCGTGCGTGTGTTGTGTGTGAGTGTGTGTGTGTGTGCGTGCGCCATAACAAATACGACGACTGCGAGGACAAAGGATGGACCCTAATTAGATCGAATATATTTTACTCCTGTTCCGTTTTCAAATGACCCTTATAACGAGACGAAAATATTATATGTGCTATATAATATTGAAACGGGTAAAAACGCGAGTGAAATTCTTCAGTGCTTTTAGATTAATAATAATAATATGTAATATCAATATGTAGATTAATATTTTACCGAAACTTCTTATAAACGTGTCCTCGTTGTGATACTAAATTGGCAGTATTTTCGCGATAGTCGGTTCTTGCGGGTTATTACTGTACCTACCTAAAATCCCTAATCAATATTTAGTAAGTCATAGTTTAAAACAAAAAGTAATTTGTCATATTTGCCCGACGAAACGATCCACCGGTTTTAATGCGATTAGAGAGTGGAAAGTGAAACAGTGATATTACATTATATTATAGTCATCACTATCTCGGCATATACTGCTTCGTGGGTTCCACAAAAATACGCAATTGATATGACATGGTGTATAAGTACTATAACAATTTAATATGATCGACGTCGTCGAGGCGGCAATCAATCGGTATTTAATCGCAAACGTCGGTTGCCGTATCGTCGTGTTATCGTCGCAAATAATACAACTCGCACGTCGTTCGCGAAGAGTGCAATAATAATAATACAAGAATAATACCAATAAAGTTTTATGCGTACCACACGCATATAATATATGCTATCGCGGGGTCACGCGTTGCATTCGACGGTTAGCCTCCGACCACGCCGACAGTGTGATTATTTTAATATGACGTAATGTTGTCTAGCGAGCGATGTAAATTTTACCAACTACTTGATATATTACAATAATAATATTATATTGTCACCGCAGCCGCCACCGCCACTGGTAGTCGAATGATATTATGATAAGTATTATTATTATCATTATCATTGCGGACGCTACCGAAATGACCGTCGTCGCCGCCGCCGCAGCGCGCGTAATATATTATTTAATTGCGCGGACTCCTGGCCAATTAATTATTATTACAATCTATGTGTTTGATGTGTCGTTTGTAATGCGTTTGAACTGCACGTACGGACGAGCTGCAGTGGCGTCCGTACAAGGACGTGCGCGATTAACACATATTATATGTATATATATATATATATATATTATAACAAGACGTACATGCTATGTGTCATTATATAATATTGTACATAATATATAATATATAGAGAGTCGTTGACCGATCTAGTCGAAATAAAACATTAAAATAATAGGTGAGATCATCGCGACTTATTTTAGAAGAACGATGGGGAAAAAATGTAACGGACGAGGTTCATATTGTGCCAAAAAGTTTTGATTTGCCACATTAATAATATTTTCGGCACAACCCTATCATCACCGAAACCGTTTATCCGTTGTCCCCGTTTATTTTATTCGTCCCGAATGAATTGGATATTTAAGTATAGTAAACTTAGAGGCTATTTAACCAAATACCACGGATTTCCGTGTCTTTCAAATATTATATTATGACGACATATGGGTTGTGAATTTAACGCTTAAAATATAATATTACTGGACAGTATCATCAAAGTACTTACCGGTGATATTTTGTATAAAACAGGATCTTTGTTAATTGATTTCATCATTTTTGTTGCCATATTACGGGTGAGATGACGGCTCGCTCGACTTTACACCATACACTTGCTGAGTAACCTGTGAACACAAAATAAAATATAAAATATTAATGTACAATTATGCCAACACGCATATTTAATGGGGGTTAGTTACTATCAGTTTTATATGTACGATATTTATACATCTGTGAATAATTGTGACATAATTACGTTTTCGTAATAGGTACCAAAGGCTACATTTTCAATATTTTTATATGAGATAATATCTGCAGCATATATTTATAAGCAGACTTGTAAATTAACACCGTAAATATAATAATATAATATACACATCGATACATCAATTATATAGACATTTTCATAAGAAGTTTTGAAATGTTTTTAATGAGTCGATCGTTAATCGATCAGCTTCAGTAGTGTTGCGAGAGAACTTAAGCGGTGCAAGAAGGGGTTATATCAGCTGGCACTCTTCCAAGGGTTGCTTTTCAGTCAATTGTCTTTGAGCAAAC
This sequence comes from Aphis craccivora, assembly GCA_009835225.1. Taxonomy (NCBI): domain Eukaryota; kingdom Metazoa; phylum Arthropoda; class Insecta; order Hemiptera; family Aphididae; genus Aphis; species Aphis craccivora. The sequence continues at coordinate 10,121 of VUJU01000377.1, forward strand.
AATTGGCTTGTTCTTGGTATATACACATGCACACACAAACGAACAGTCCGTTGTTGGCCAGGAGTGCTCTTGTATATGTATAATAATATAATCCATATGTGGAATATAATAATAATAATATGTTTTATTTGTCAGACGTATGGTTATTTACAACCTTTGCGAGCCGATAGGAGAAGATGACTCTCGACCGCATAAATGCAAAATAACACTACGCACATAAAATACGGTAAAATGATTTTATTATTTTTAATATCGTTATCACGTCGAATCCCCGAGACTAAGGTGGACGATATAATTTATAACGTATATAATAAATAAATCCTGCACATAAATTGCCATATGTCTGAACACGAGGAGACTTTTATTATTATTACTATACTATTATTATTGTCGTTATCGTAGTAACTGTAAGCTCTTTGTCCTATCCATGATAGTTCCCATTCCTACAGCACTCATCGAGTTCAGGCGAAGCACAATGCTTCCACATTGTACTATATTATACATTTTAAAACACGAACTTCAAGAAAACGAAAAAGAGATTGCTGAATAATAATATTACACCTGACATTTAAATTGTAATTTTAATTCAATAACTACATTTAATTAGTCCCTGAGAGAATCCCACGAATTATATCTGAATTGTTGTCAGTGGAAAAGACAATTTAAAATGTAAAGATCAGCAGAATTGTTGCAAGTTTTGGGTTCAATCAATGTTATAATATTGTATAGTAGATCGAAAGCTAGAAAGTTATTTAAATTAAACGAGTCTTCGAAAATGTATTGAACCATGGTATCTTGTATTGTATTTTAACCCTCTCAATAATGAATAATTTAAAATTTTTTTATGTACAGGAAAAAAAATCGAATCAATCAATAAATGCTGGTAGTTGTTTGTATAATAATTGTAATCAAGTCACCGATATACATAGATATTCAATAGTATTGAACCTTAATTGTTTGTACAGAAGTTTTGCATGAGTTTGATGAAAATTGTTTTAAATCGTTTACCTCGTATACAAATCATGGAAATCATAGTCCAAATTAATTGTGGCTCACGTATACAAAAGTTAAGAAAAATCAACGTAATGAATTCGTCGTAATCATTGACATATTTTATACATGTAATTTGTAAGCTTACGATGTATTACACACGTGGAACGTATCAATATATTATAAGTATTATATTATTGCCAATTTTATGTTCGCAATTAAAAATATACAATAGTATGAGTCAAGAATCTTTCTATAAGTAGAAACTCAAATGTAGATATTGCTATCAGTTGAAGGCCAATAACATAAAAACAGTTTACAAAGTCTTTGCGTGGCCCGTGGTGAAATTTTACATCAGTTTGATAGTTATAATAATTCTACAAAAATTAAAAGCATAAATTTACATACACAAAAAAAAAAAAAAAAAACCAGAAAAATGATGATGCAAATATTTATGAGTATATACGTTATTATAAAATAATATATGTGAGAATTTTCAATATTATTTACTTTTGGCGAATATCTATGTAATATGTTTCTATATGTGTGCGTTTGTGTATGTGTGTGTGAACTATATTAATATAATGTATAATATTCTGCAGTAGCATATAATATTATACGCTAAAGTCTAGATAATTGATTTTAATAACGTTCAAATATGCAATTAAGCGAGACCTATTTTAATTAAACGCTGTTCTCACACGTTGACATTAAACAAATTAGTTTTTGTAAAGTAATTTAAATAACTTGGAACATAATAAATTATCATACATAATATTATACAGATGCGATTGAAGGTTACAATAATACACTTGCATAAAAGATGTGAATATATTATTATAACGTTATTGACAAATTGCATTTATGCAATTTTTCTATTGCACTCCTTTTAAAGTATAAACATTTGAATATCAATGCACGGTACACGTAAAAACTGCAACAATATGATGGTTCATCTGTAATTCTGAACTTTAAATAACAATTTTAAATAACTCCATCACGTCATATTATTATGTAGTCAATAGCTAAGTTATTAATATTTCATAGTCGAGCGATTTTTTTTTTTTTTTATCTTGGATTCAAATTCAAGGAGACCGAGTTGTCCACAAATAAATTTTAATATTATTCACCAAGAAAGTTAAATAAAAAATAATGTGTAATTTGTACGATTTGAATCTTTACTTATGAAATATTACGAGTATTATGATTCATTTGTCCTTGAGGACTTCAATCGACAAAGTGTCTTTTAAAAAACGATTTTTTTCAATAACGTATTGACTATTAGGTAGTACGTTTATGTTTCTAATTTTTTGCATCATTCATTGGACTTTGTGAGATATTTACGGTTCAAGATATTAATGGGCCAATGAATAATATTTTTAGATTATATAGTTACTCCAAAACAGTCGAGACAGTATATTTTTATTTATTTTCTTTTTATCACTGTAAAGTCAATAAAAAATTCCACTAATATAAAACAAATGAAATTATACTACAGAAATAAACTGTATGCTCGTTGTTTCTAAATTATGGATATTCAAAAAAATTGGAGATGAATGGTTATCATTAATTCATAAATAACCTGCGAGAATTAAGTTATTGTCAAAAGTATTTATAATACCTGGGGTAATGTGAATGGGCGATTTATCGATTTGCACTAGGCGACTCCTTCCCTCATCATATCATATTTAATAATTATACTCCTTTTTTGTTTTGTTTAAAAGGTAAATTTTCATATTTTAAATAAAAGAAAAAATAATAAATAAAATATTTATAGTTTATAGTAATATAAGAACCTACATTTCCTTCTTATTAAATCAACTTAAGCTCTGATGTTGTTTAAAATGAATATTCTATTTAGTTATTATATGTTTTATTTTTGTATGAATTTAAATTGGTAGGTAATTATAATGAAAATATTTCAATTGCCAGAAACGTTTCTTAGTGATTTCCAATAACAGTTTTTGATTTATTTGCAATCAACGAAACGGCAGTTTAAAATGTAATATCATTATTTACGGACAACTATATTGAAACTTTAATTTATAAATTAAAACACTAGTCATCAACACGGTACAGTATTATAGTATTTAAAAGAAGGAAAAGTATTCTTCGGAATTAAAATCAATAAAGTATACTGCTTAATTTTTTTTTTACCTAAATGGTTATCGGTAGATTTCTGAATAATCTGTTTAGATAGTAATTAAATGAAAGCTCTAAATTGCTAAGAAATATTGACATATTTTACACTTATATATTTTGTATACACACGTAATCGAATACAAGTCCACTCATGAGATTAGAATTTAAGAACAATATAGTCTCATTACTTATTTTCATTTGGAATCACGCGAAAATGCTTGGCCGTTTATATATTTTATTCAGGATGGATTTTCACCACAGCATACCTAGAGCTGTTAAATAAAACCCGTGAAATTTACGACTTGTGCGCTATTCAATCTTTATTACACTTTCGACGTAACCACACGCTTAGGTATTAACCCATACACACACACTCACGCACATATATATATATATATATATATGATAAAAGCCGGTTCGTTTTAAAGCAAAACTCACGTGCCCTTAAAACACTTTGGTGAAAACTTTTTCGATTTCCCGAACTTTTTCACTGGGTCAATATTCGATTGTAGTCTTACACAATTGATCACCGTGTTCGTGTGCTCGCTCCCTTTATACATATTATATAGTGATATATAGTGTTTAGCGTGTACGGGTATATAACTTCGTAAACTTTTACGCGGGTGGACGCAACCGCTATATTATAATATACGACTTTTGTTTATAAATCCGTTTTAATGTTTCATATCACGATATTTTAGTTTCTTATAGCTTTATTGTTTGTTTGTTTTTTTTTTTTTTTTGCTACTGTGGCGTTTTTGCGGTGACTCGCGATGATTCGAGAAAGAAACGTTTTGTATAAAATACATTTGTTTAATTTTTTCACTGAAAACCAGCGTTTAGAATAAATGAAAAAATATATCGATTATATATCATCATTATCACGGTTTATTCGGTTTATTATTCTAGAATTTTATGTCGAAAAACCACAAAAAAGATATATATATATGCTATAATATATAGGTTATATATAAAGTAGAATCGATTATATTATTATGATGGTCATTATTTTTGTGGTGAAATGTAACTGCTGCAATTTATGCAAGTCCGCAACAGACGACTCGGTCGGCTGTGTGGCTTGTAGATATAATATTTTAACACCATTGGTTTTAAAAGTTAGAATTTTAGAACATTAACGTTGTTCATCGTCGGTCGCGCACTCACTGTAAATCACAATACGATGTTTTATTCATTCGTAAAATAACAGTGGAAAAAATAATAATGTACAATATAGTACGTATTATATGCGCGTAGGTATAATAATTTACTATTCAAATTTTTGACCGATTTACAGCAAAACGTGTATTTTGCCTTTCATTCTCTTTTGTCGCTGCACCGAGTTATAATCTGCCACGACAATAACAATTATGAGCACATTGTATGAAGAACGTAATTATCACGCCCCAATGACGTCACTATATTTACATATATATATAATATGTACCTTATTGACAATGTGACACTGTGTAGATGATATTAACCATGTCAGACTGTTGTCCCTGGTGGCCGCCAGCACTATATTAGTTATAATAATTTGGGCGAAGGACGCTATGTCACAGTTATTTCGATTCTTATTCGTGTATATTATAAACCTTACATTCTTATATAATAATATTGGGTTCTGTTATACTTTTTTATTTCGCCCACTGCCGGCAAACAGAGTACTTCAGTTTAGATCTAAATAGACGGACGAAATAGAGCAAATAATACATAATAGTAGCTCGTATATTAAACATAGTAATCTACTTATATAATTATACACTTAATATTGTATGTTATGCTTCATCGCATGTCGGTCCTCGGACATAATATTATACACTCACCCTTTCACAAATAGTCTAAACTTTGATACCAGCTGCATTATTATTTGAATATTTAATGAAAATCAGTAATTCAGCTTTTAACACATTTTACATAAATTAGCTCCTATATAATGACATGCTTAGCCATTTCAGATTTATAATTAATAACAACAGAAATTTTAATTTGTAAATGTTGAGTTTTTACTTTCTATTTTTTCATAATATGAATAATTTTAACTAGGTACTGTGACAGTTTTTCGAAATTATTTTTCAAAAATATTAATTACAATATAAATTTGAATTGAATATTTACATAATAAAGACTTCAGAATTCGGATATTTGCTAAAAATGTTCATTATGTAATTTATATTTTAAATTACAAAATATATAATCAGATACTAAAATTAATAATCGTTTGTTAATATTAATTTATAAAGATAAAATAGATTCAATGCGTGATTATTAAGTTATCAAATACTTAGTTGAAACTAAATTATAGTGTGATCGGATAAAATAAATAATATACATTCTAATATTATACAGTAAAGTTTTACTTACAAATTTTGTTCCCCATTTAATTTGTAGTACATATTGGCTCTGTACATAATATTATTATGCAGATACACGTAATCAATTCCTGAAAAACACAAAATAAAATAAAGTATCTGTCTTACGTAATAATTATTGTATAAGTGATGTTTCTAGAGTTACACAAATCGGATACAGTTGACAATAATAATATGTTCTGCGTTAAGATGCATAATATATAGTGTAATAATATAAATATATCCGTAAACAGTATAAACGTATTATACAGCATTAAACCATCATATTATTACCTAAATCCGAATACGCGTACATAATTAACGCTATCTGTATGTATGAATAATATAATATAATATACGATCAGTTCAAGTGCACGAAATTCTCTGATTGGTGAAATCCTTTAAATACTATTGCATACTCGACAAAATGTTATAATAATAATAATAATAATATAATGTTATTATTACATTACTTAAGGTCATAGGTGTGTAATAAAATATATAATATACTATATTTGAAATATCTCTAATTGAAGGATTCTTTATCTGTTTAATAATTTTTGTGTATAAATTGATTTAAAATTTAAAAAAGTATTTAATTAAAACTTAAAATTCTACAATAGCCTACAAATCAATAACATTGTTTATTAATAGTAATTTTGTTTTAACTATTTCATAACCACTCCAATTAAGCGCAAATTAGTATACTGTTCTTAATATGTATGCAAGGTTCGTTGATATAGAGATCAGTAAATTTATAAAATAAGTAATATGTACTTATATTAGATTAAAAAAAAAAAGGAAAAATATGATGAAAATCTAATGAATAAACCAGAAAAAGATTAAAAGATATTGTGCAAAAATTCTATAAAAGTCATACTTACATTTGTTATAATAATTTAAAATAATTTAAATTTGAAATGAAAAAAAATATATTATTAATTATTATATCTATTGGCAAAATTGAAACTAAAATCGAAAAATGTCATTTTCATTTCAGGTCCTGAATGTAACTTAAACCTAACACCAATTTTATTTAATCCGTATATCGAACACGAGAGGGCAGCACCCGCTCGCGTACTGTTATTATTATTGCTTTAGCCTCGTTTACCCGGAGATGCGTATCTACACACTCGTAAGCCTCGGAGCCAGAAAATGCCCCGTGTTTACGCTAATGACGAACACTGGACCTAAACCTGACTACAGAAGACGATTCCCACACCGTTCGTGTCACGATCTATATTATTACAATGCGTACCTATATAATATAATATACTACGACGTCGCAGCGGCAAGCAGTGAACTAAGATCACGGATTCGATGTATAAATCATGGTTTAAATATATACCTATAATTGCAATACAACTTGTGAGTATGTTCTATCGGATTTGTTTGTCGGAATTCGACGCTATAGTTATACAAAAATGGTTGTTTAAAATTATTAATTTTGATTTCAATATTTTTTTTTTTATTAAAATTCAAAAAACATTGTTTTGTAATTATTTGTAATAAGTTTGTTTTTAAATTAAATAATATGGAGATAACTTGATCAAAAAAACACTATTTTCTAAAAAAAGTATTGTTCAAAGTTTTCCCGTAAAGAAGATAATATAATGCTCTCAAAAATGATACCAATTTATAGTCAATAGTCATTCAAAAATAAAATTTAAATATATTTTTTTATAATGTAATGTTAGCCTCGAGTCACACAGTTAGTTAAAATCGAATAACGATCACCGCAACAAAGAGATTTGTGTACATAATATAATGGCCATTGAAATACGATCAGACCAAAACCCGTCCTTTGAAATATTAAAATATGATAGAAAGATTTATGTTCTATACGTACAACTAGAGTACAACTCTGTTGTATTGCTGCTAGTGGGGAAGATGATGCCCGAGAGCGGTGTTGAATTTATTTTATGTGTTCTATTTCATTTTTTTGTATATAATTTAGTATAGATTCGACGAATTAAATTATTTTAATTAAAATAGCGTGCAGAAATATGATGTCACTTTGTACGACAATAATGAAAAATGTAATGAAAACGTACTATTTTTGAATTAAAAGAAATATAAATGACTTTTGCAAAAAACATATGTTATATCAATGACTAATAATAATATAACTGGAATTTAGTGCATGCTATTTTCATGTATTTTACCATATACAACTTTAAATATATATTGAACACGCTACTTATAATATTATTATGTCAACGATACAGCGATATTCTTTTATGAGTAAGTTTGTTAATGAAAAATACTTGAAAAAAGAAAATTAAAATCTGGTTGAACTATCGAGTAACCTAACCTCCGGATGAGATGACGTATGGAATTAAAAATAATATATATACAGGTGATTCTCCACCACTATGCACACTATACTATTTATTTTCTATAATTATACATTTATGGAAATTATGATTTTTAAATTTTTTATAATACCTACTCGAAGACAATATTTATTCAAATACTTGAACGTAGTTTAAGGAACTTAATTTTGTTCATATATGAACGATACAATTTTTTTTTTTTTTTTATAAATCGAAATGTGAACAAATATTTTATGAGTTATTAAACTTGAAGTATTAATAAGGATAGTGTATAGTCCACGTGATATTAAGTTTTAACAATATTGGAACATGATTATTTAAAAGTAATGGTAATTAATTATAATTAATAATATAGATTTATTAAAATTATATAATAGGTAGGTATGTAAAAAAAAAAATTCTAATTATATTATTATAATGTATAATAACTAATAATTATTAGATTAAATATAACAAAGGTATGATATATTTTATAATTTATTTAAAATAATTTTTAAAGACTACTTTTCTTAGTAAATAAATTTTTCAAAAACTACTCATTTGAATTTTCAATATAAATGTTCAAGAATATCATTCAATTAATAATATTTGCAGTACATACTTAAGTTAAACTAAACGTCATTTATATTTTGTTCTAACCTATATAAAAAAGATTATTGTTTTTTAAGGAGTAAGGGGGTGGAAACACATTTCCCATACCTCTGTTCCCGAGTGAAAAAAATATAAATATGTAATAATCATAAAAACGCGAGCGCTATAATAACCTGTAATATACAAAGCTAAATTTATGCATACCTATTATATATTTTTATGATATACATAGCCACATAGATCATATACCGTCCGCTGCAATATATATATTATATTAATACCTATACATAAACATTAAACATTATAATAATGTAAAAATACGGTAACTCGCATTCGCGCTCACTGCCATATTATATTGATAATTAAGTTATTAATTTTATAAACTCAATATAGGTACTAGCGAGTATATTATGATAATATTATGTGATGCGGAACGAAAAGTTGTTTGAACATAATAATATTATTTAAAAATTACGATTATTAGTTATTATTATGCTATTCAAAACGCAACGAGTACACGCGCACGCGCGTGCAATTTACAGCCTTGCATTGCGGTTAACCGCTCGTCATCCGTTTAATTAAACAACCTTGACCGTCCTAGCCGTACCTACACCGTACGCAACAGTACCTACAAAATGTAAAAATATGTACTGCGAAAAAGAACGGAGTGAAAACCAAAAAATAAATTGCGCCGAGTCGTTATGCAACGAAATTCGTAAAATGTTAACTTCGTTCCGGTGAGCATTGGTGGCAATGAGTAGGTACTTATGTCGCATCGGTGCTAGCGGCAGTGAGCACGTACCAAAAAAATATAATAAACGTTATTATGTACGATACCTATACCGCGTAAAAGAGCGAATCCTCTCAGGCCGTGTCGTCACTACAGTATGCTATTATATAGTATTTTACTTAACTTGGCGGAAACGAATATAGACTTTCGTAATTCGAACGATTTTTGAACTGCATTTCCCAAAGTTTTATCGTAGTTCGAGTCACAATTCCGCGACCGCTTTATACATTGGAACTTAATGAAATATTTCGTGAAAGTTTCGTACAAGTTTGCATGACGGTTCAGTGTTCAATGATTCGCATCAAGTAGTAAATGTAAATTTCAAATGTAAAAACTTATTGGCCAAATTAATATTACTTCTCCGATTTTCGGTCAAATACTACGTAACCCAGAAAAACCCTAAGTATTAGAGGACCAAACCAAAATATTGGATAACATAGATTATGGTGAGTTTTATAATTTTTGTATGTTAATTATAATAATCGTATTATCGGTACCTAAGTATGAGTGTGTACTAATGTGGCGATAACATCAAATAATATTAATTTAACAACACTTTTGCAGTGAGATATTCTGGAGTGACTTTATATTATAATGTGATAACCAACCACGCACGGGGTTCGTTATACAAATAACGATGATAATAATAATAATAATAATAACACGAATGATGATAACGATATAGAATAATATAATGCATAGTTATACCAACCACATTATAGTGCACACAGTATTTTAATGACGGGACGACGCGCGCGATTTATAATTTTATAATATATAATAATATTACGACAATTTCACGGATTAATATAATATATTGTGACTTCACTGCGGCGGCGTCGGTGTGTTGTACTGTAGCAGTTGTACACTATATGCACACAACACGCTATACATACACAATAATAATAATAATATGATATATATTTTATTGTGGGTCTGTACATGCGTTAGTAGATACAACGCGGTCGATTGTGCGATCATTAACCAGCGTGAGATCGGTAAATCTGTCGACGCGCGCACGGGTAACGAGTATGATATATACTTAATATTGTTGTGTGGCTGCTGTTGCGGTATAATATAATATATTGTATAATACGCGGTCTTTTTAGTGATTATTATTTGTGTTACGTTTCGACGTCGAATATAACACCACAACGCGCGTAGTAGTAATAATATCGCGCAGAATAAATGAAATTATTATTATTAATTTATTCCGTGGTAATGTACCGTGCAAACAATGCCGGGCGACGAATGCTGCCGAGCTTGGGCGTTTTATTCGTGTTTCTGCGCTAAAGTGTAATATCCCGGCCAGTCTCCCGCGACGCAGCCGCACGAAGTAATTCGCCGAGTAAAATATATTATATTATATCATATTATATTGTACAAGTGTCGTTCGCCCGTTTTTATTTTTTTTTGGTTTTTACACGTATGTTTTTCGTATACCACTATGCTACATATATACACGAGTTGTTTTTTTTTGCCCAACGATCGAATTACCCACACGGTTTTCGCGCAAAATGTCGCCTTTTAGACCGAAATCGTACACCTCGTTCTCACCGTTGTAACGTATAGGTATAGGTACGCTGAAAATCGTTCCGGCGACGAAATTCACGTACGTTGGTTTTTTTTTTTTTATTGTTGTTATTCGTAAAACACGACCATAATATAATATAGCACACGTATTGCATACATGAGACCGCGCATATATGTATAGCGGGGGAGCGTAAACGCGGCAGAAAACGTCGGTAACCGGAAACCACGCGAATATACAGACAACGCGACGTGTTGAATTCGATTTCCTGACGATGCTGCGAGGCGTATACCGGAAATATATATTATTTGCTCATCGGTTAGACACGTACAACAGCGACGAGCACAAACAAGCAGACAGCATCTTCGATTAAAAATAGATGGGGTACATAATATATAACACTATTATACGATCGAATTGCGTATATATCTCCTGGCTTGGGAAAAGCGATAAGCGACAATTTGATGCCTCTGAATTTTTTTAAGGGGTTATGAGATGTTGGATGGTTGATGGCCGTTGAAGGTATTAAATCAGTACTAACTATAGTGTTTAGTAATTATTACGATATACTTAGTTCATTAAAAGTATACGATAAATATCAATATCAGGTTTTGAGTGAGTGTAATATTAATCTAATTTCTAAAAACATTCAAGTTCACGAATTTTCCACAACTATAGGTATTAATATTTATTAGACAGTCTTTGCCATGAATTATTGATTTCGCGAAATAGGTACTGATAGATTTACAAATAATCACAGTAATGTTTTAATATTGAAAATATTATACTAATTTCTATTGAAATTTATTAAAAATAAATAAATAAACGACTATTATCTAATGCAGCTGCCAAGTACAAAAACCAAAAATTTTAAATAATTTAAACTAATATAGGTACTATATAATATATTATAATATATAAATATATATATATATCTACTTTGGATATAATATAATATGTTAACAATGGTAGTAATATACAAAAATTGACGCCTAATCTCAGACGAATCTAATATCATTATCACTGTCGATATCGATCTATAAGACAATGGTTTACGAAAAGTATTTACAAGATCAAAGTTAATGAATTTCCAACAATGCTAGAGAAGTAACAATTTTATAAGTATTGCCTATTGTCTGGTGTCTTCGTATTTAAACCGCAACCATGGAGCTATGTTAGTTTAAGGATCTTTTGAAAATCAAACATCTAAAGCCTAGTTAGCACTACATCGTGTCGTGTCGAGCTTCGTAGTTCGTATAATATTTAATACATCGTAAGGTAATAAATTTTCATATAATGCGTTAAATATACTTAGCACGGAACTGTGTATTGAGAACCCGGATTTATAGTTATTACTTATTATAATATATAGTATTATGGTTTTATGGTATATTACAAATATTTATAATGGCATTGAATATAAAAAACAACAAAGAGAGTATTGTATGAATATATTCAAATACGAAATTAATATTTGAATACGTAATACTAGTTAATGTAAAGTTAATTAGCAATTTATAATGGCTGTTTCATATTATACAACTCTAATTTATGTTTAAAATATGATAACATCGTCATTCATGTCGTCGTCTAAAACACCGATTTGTACATAATATACTATATTTTATCTTTATTCGGTTCATATTATTATTATTACTATAGTATTTTATAGTGAACGGCGAACAAGACTTGTTAAAACATTATAGTGTTTTACCTACCTTCCAGGTTAACAGAGTAATTTATAGCAAGGTATGTTAATCATTAGAAATCGATGTATTAATACGTGTTATTGTATACACTATTTTTATAATCTATTTATTAATTAATGAAATTTAATATTCTTTCAAATTTAATGATTATAGTTATTTTATACACGCATAGACTTATTATCATGTGCAAAAAGATAATAGGCATATTATGACGTGTGGGGAGAGGGAAAATTATAACAACAGAAAGAAGTCTGCAAATCAAAGAATGACAGTAACATATTTTTGTAAAACTATCAAATATATCATCAAGAATATTATATGATTTTATTTCAGTTTTCAAGGTTTGAGCTAAGAGGAGAAGAATATCTAAGAAAGTATACAGATTTATGAAGTATAAATACCTAACCTACACAGATTCATCTATTTTCATTTGTCTTTAGAGCCAACGACAATGGTAACAGATGAAACACGATTATCTCAGTACAAAAATAGCAAGAAAACTATGAATATAATTAGTATTGTAAAAATTATTGATTAATAAGTACATGAATTTAATCAAGAATTCTTCGAACTATTTTCGTTATCGTATATACTACGTATTTATAATAATGTGCAAAACAGATTTGAAATATTTATGAATTATCTCAAACACAGAAGTCGATACAGCTGTTTTGTATTCAATTCGAATTACAGAAAAACTATCTAGTACTAAATATTCATATTTTGGTTTGAAATTCGTTATTAATTTATCAGCATGTAAACTTGTGAGTTATGATTACTGCACAACGATTTTTAATTTAAATTTTCATACAACGGGGATAATACTAAATCATCAATCGTAATTGATCGAAACGTTAACGTGGTTTATACTGGGGGATTTTTATTATTACTGTTTTCATTGCTATGCAGTTAATACAGAATTTTAAATACCTACAATATAATATATCATATTACTATGTGCGTGTGTTAAAAAGTGTTGTTCGTTTTAATACACCTACTAATTTATCATACGTTATTAAAATGCAGATATACACTAGTATCATTTGAATGGACTTTTTTTTTTATGTATATACGTGTCTGAATAATATTATTTTGGAATGAAAACCTCGACGTCTATAATACACAACAGAAATAAGTAAGGTATTTTACCATTTTGGTCGCTCATACATAAATAATGTCGGACAAAAACGGTTAACGCGCGACACGCAAGCACAATATTATACAACACACATACAGGACTACAACTTGAGTATATACAGGTGTAATTAAGTCGGGCAAATTACGCGGGTGGCGGTGGGGCGACGCCATTTGGCGTCATTAGCAGACGCATTTCTATATATATTGCCGCCGCTAGAGTATCAATATAAACTAGACGCGTGTAATTACACGTGGAATCGCGGAACGAACGATTAAAAAAAAAAAAAAATAATAAAAAAAAATGACTATAATAATAATAATAAAACAGGTTTTAACGACGCGCGGCTTAAGCGATTTTTAAACGAAGACGGGGAGGACGAGCTGGAAAAAAATAAATAAATAAAAAGAAAGAAAGAAAAGATTATCAAACAGTAGCCGTTCACTGACGACGGCCGGCGGTCGGTTCGTTTACTCATATGGTAGGTATTATTATTATTATAGCTGTAGGTACACATCATATTCATTATTATGGTATATTATAGGTGTGTGCGTTTATTGCTGTACACACGTGGTAATAATATTATGCACACGACAGTGGGGATGAGGATTGTGACTTACACGCCGCGAATGCTACCGAACATTAAAAAAAAAACGTATTTATTATCGCGTTATTATACATTTATACATACGGTGGCGGCGGGTCGTCTACGAAATCGTTTTTGCCAATTCAGAGCACGACGGCGATTTGTGACATTACGCCGTTCGACCGTATATAAATGTATACTAGGTTATTATTATGTATGATGATTCATCGAGCATGCCACCCTCTCTTTCTTCTTCAATATCACAGTTATTCAAGATATAATTTTTGAAATTTTACTAAAAGTAAATAATAACTATATTTTAAAGTTCTTGAGATTTGAATTACTTAAAGTGTGCATGTCTTGTGGAGATATAATAACTTCTGTTTTTTGAAATTACCTTTTCTACTGTCAATTATTACAAAACTTTTACGATTTTGACAAAAAAAAAACTATCCCAATTTTTACTTAATTTTAGTTTTTAAAATATGTGTATATTAATAATTATTCATGTTAGTGGATAGTTAGTAGGCTATGCAGGGGACGGGTGTATTAAATTTGCAGTTTTTTTTCTATAAATAATACATATTTTTAATACCTATGTAGGCAATTGCCTATGTTTAAACAATGATTTAAAATTAATTGTCGATCTACATTGGTAAATTATGCGGACCCGTTACGACTGTTGTACACAGTATATTTAACCTAAATAATGTAAGTATTACAAAAGTTGTGTTACAATTCACAATATATCTATCTTCACGGTAAAGACTAAAAAAATCGAAATATATTATCAAAACGGCTTTTCTCCCCTTACGAACGTGATGGGGGGGGAGTAATTCATGTGTACACGTACTACACGTGCATCGCCACACTGATATTATTATATACACTGTGTACCTGCATTATATGTAATACATTTCAAGACAACACTATACCGTCACTGTCACTACCTCCACAACATATTACTTATGTGGAATACACTAGCATATTAGGTATATATCCGTTATATTATTATGAAACTTTATTCCCAACTTTTCTCACATGTAATCGTACAGTTTTGTCATAAGATCAGATAATTTCGATAAGGAACGTTAAATCGTATTTTATTATTATTATTATACGCACACAGACATTCCTATTATCTATAAGACCTAATTGTTTTTGTATCGTCACAAATAACAATACTTTTTTCAGTGAGGTAAAAAAAAAAAAAACAATTAACGTCAATTATTAAAATGGTGACAACGTTTGTGATATATTACACAATAATGTTATTAAAGTGGTGCAGAGAAAAGAATACTTGCCAACAACTATACCTATGTTTAATATTATAGTATAATACAGTGTATCTACCTAAACATATGCAATATAGAATTTTATCAGTTAAGTTCGGTCAATTTAACAGACATTGTTGTTGCCTTATTCGCAATGACGAGATTTGAAAACTAACAAACGGTGAGAAGAGAAATATAAAACACAAATCACCATCGATTTGAAATTTTGGTTCTTCCGTTTTAATGGATGATGGTGGATAAACTATATCGACACAATATGAATATAGCGACAAAAAAAAAGTAGTAGCAATAGTCTGTAGTGGTACAGTATTATAGTGGAAGCGACCGTACGGAAGCGGTATAATACAGTATATATTATCATGTATAAGAAAAAAAAATATCAAACACACATTATAAATGGCATTATAATATAATTTATATTTTATGTATATGTATGATGTATCGTTTAATTCTTAATACGGAAACATTCGACCGGAAATGGAAATACCTATGAAAAATGTTCACAGTTCATATTATTTTATATATTTATGGTAAAATATAAAATATAACCCATAACGAATAATTGCGTTTTCGTGTCTCCATAGAAATTGATTTAGCTACAACGTTCCCCAGAAAATCGATACCGATTTTCTATATTACCTATATTTTATACGCAGGTTAGGTGATATTAAAGGTATCTATAACGTATTATATTGTACAATAATATGCCATAAAATTTACGACAACAAGTTTAATGGACTAAAGGTCGCGACGTCCAACGCTTTTTATAATAGTTTTATAATACTACAGTGATTTAAATACTATATTGCTATAAATATTTTTTGATATTAAAATCTGAAATTATACAGCACGCAAGCATTTAAGGTAAATTAAGTTTTAACGTGAAAAATATTGACACACGAAATTGATTGGGCTTTAGAATAATAATTTTAAAGCACCACTTATATTTAAAATCTAAAAATAGCGACCTACACAAATCACCTTCAAATTCATCGTGGTTCAGAATTTTAAATTAAATGGTTTTGGATACATTTTTTTTATTAATTAATCATATAGCTTTATGGTAATGATTCCATATATATATATTATATATTGTAAAATTAACATAATAGTATAGTTAAACGTTTTTATGATTAATAAATAAATATATTAATATTTTAGCAAACACTGTATTATGGCAAATATTTTAATGTAAATATCAGAGATAAGAATTCATGTTATTTTCATCCATTATAGACATAGAATTTAAAAGGCGGCTATAGATATAATAAATTATATTTTATTTTTGTATGACGTGTCAAATAATTTAAATTGATAAGAATGTGTATGCACGTGTGCAGTAATAAAGGATTAATAATTAATATATTATATTATTATAAATTTTATATAAATCTGCATATATTTACAAAAGGGTTGTATAGATTCAGAGTTGTGTTTATTAGATATACGAAATAAAAAAAATGTATTTCCTCAAATTTTCAAATCATGAAAAATTATTATCATATTAATTATTACAAGACTTTTAATATTTCACATATATATTCTTACATAATATAATTTAACTTTACCACCAATATTCTTAGGCTTACAAATAGTTTTTTTTAAGATTATGAGATTGCAAGATGCATAGATGCGCCAATATTAATTGATGCCATATAAGGTAAAACATATAATTTCAATTTTCAATAAACAATAAAAATATATACTTAATATAGTTTATGGTTTTATATTATTATTGTTATCGTATCGATTTTCACCACTTGATTTCCAGAAAACTGATAAAACGATGAATTTACCACGTATGAATATACAATACGGTTGTGAAAATTGTATCAAGTGTAATAATTGTTAATTAATTAACTTTTTTTTTTTTTTTTAATTGTTATTAGCTCTGTATAAAATTTAATAAATCTCAAACGTCTCGTATATGCCAAAAAGTAGGTATATATTCAATGTACCTTTTTATATATAATGATGAAGATTTATTATAGATTTATTAATGGTACATTCTATATAGTCTATTATAATAAAGTAAATTACAATCAATAATAGTATAAAATTAAACAATAAGAATGTTTAATATTCCTAATTATTTTTAACTAGTTACCCTTATTATACTTGTTTCGATATGATATAGGTACTTCAATAATATTATATTATAACACTACAATATGTCTAATTATCGCATTGATTTATTTTCATGTAGGTTAGAAGTGAAACTATTAATCAGTTTAACGTCTAAAAAGTTCCTAATAGTTTTTCAAACGTTTATCTCTATTTGACGTAGGTATATATTATGCACATTGCACACTCGTGCTAGCCGAATATTAGTATAAATTGCGTTTAGAAGCCGTTTGTTTTTCGGTGCGCATCGCTAATCAAAAATTACGCAATATGAATAATATGATTTCGGACGTTTTCAAATGCGACTTGAATATTGTTACATATTATTATGTAAAATGAATACGATCAACCTACGCATCAGTTGTATATAGTAAGCACAATATGTATCCAAGAAATTTTTGAAAAAATACTCTTTGTTCGTTTATTGACAGAATATTTTATTTCAATTACCTCATAAAAAATATCTATATTCTCATTATAATATTATGTACGGATGATAGTGCCTTTGTATGGTCGAAAAGATTCGAAGTCAGCGGTCACGTGGCGGTGTGTTCAAAAGAAAACGTTTTACCAAAATTGTTCGCTTACTTCAAGTATCTACCACGGATGACCTACTATAGGAATAAATAACCTACCACCTAATACTCTGGTAAGTGAAGGTATTCGAGTAAAGTTCGTATATGGCTTGTAAAGTTTGCACTATTGATAGCAGACAGGACAAACGCGATAATAGGTTATTAAAAAATAGCTTTCAGATGCAGCTAATTAGTTACCAATATGTATACGTTCCCAATGAGCACGTATATGTCATATTTTTTGGAGTACTCATAGGTAGTTAGACAATATTATACATGCAGCGATATTGATACCAGAAAAAGAAGTGGGTTGTAGTAGAGCGATTGAAATAGCAGGCCATTAATGGGATCCGATGAATAATATTATTTTCTATTCGTCATGCACAATCAATTTTTTTACGAACATATAACATTTATTATTTTTATTTGATATCTACGCTTTACCATATTATATTATAATAAATAAATAAATATATAACTTACGGTGTACTCCGTATAATCATCGACAATATTCACAGGACTTGAATCGATGGTCTAATCTAAAAAAAAAAAAAATCACTTGTTTGAAATTGTTTTTTTTTTTTTTTTTTTTTTTTTTGTAAGAAGAAATGAGTACCTATAGCTGAACGCAATTGTTACGGTTCACACATGTATACATGTATATTACATATAAATGCGAATTCGCGAGTAAAAAAATAGAACCCTGCGTTATCATATATAAACACGTAGATTATATTATTATATTATATTGGCACGTTCTTACGTGTAATAGAAAGATGACTCGATGACTCAAGTATGAACACGAGCAATGACAAAAAAATGTAAATATACATCACTATGATATTAATGTAATAAAAAAATATGATCATCGTCTATGCCGGGAAAAAACAGCCGTTGCTGTCACTACCACCACTCTGGTTAATACACCAGCATTGTCTGATTGGTCTCGTGCCAAATCGTATGTGGATCCCGCAAGAAAAGTAAATAAACCTCCGTCTGGACTTTAGCAAGTGAAATAAAAATTCGCGAGCTGATTGCAGGTTAGTGTGGAGTTCTCTGTCGTTTTTAGTGTTTTTGAAAACCATTTCTCTGTATTATACACAATTGTCAGTAGTGTATTTTTTTATAAACGTATTTACTATTATGTATTATGTCTTAATTGAAATACACTAAAAATTTGTAAAAAATGAAAAAGACAAATATAATATTTGTTCTTGTATTTGTGTCATATGATTACAAAAGAAATCCAAAAGATAGATAATGGTAAAAAACTTGTTTTGTACAAAAATATGATATAAAATTTTATGTAACTTTAAAACGTAGAGAATACAATGTATTTTATAGGCTAGAACTTCAAGTTGTACACAAACGTTATTTTCAAAACACTACAATAATTGACTGGAGGTGTCATAAGTTAGAAAAAACGATTTGACAGGTTTGACGTTTAAAGATTATTTTTACATAGAAACTGTAAAGTGAACGACCTGACAGCCGAAAATCCATTTATGCCGGTCGTACAGCCGCAGTGTGCCTCAAGAAACATATAATAATAATAATAATAATATATTGTGCTTTGTGCACCATTTTATCAATATCTTTACCCACTACTATA
Organism: Aphis craccivora; assembly: GCA_009835225.1. Classification (NCBI taxonomy): domain Eukaryota; kingdom Metazoa; phylum Arthropoda; class Insecta; order Hemiptera; family Aphididae; genus Aphis; species Aphis craccivora. The sequence goes on from VUJU01000377.1 coordinate 29,885, forward strand.
TAATATGCATACATGAATATAATTTTATTTTATTCTAACACACACACATATATATTTTCCTAGTGCATCGAACGATCTCATACTTCACAATCGATATTGATTTTGAGTTCCGAGTAGCTCTACAATAGTAATAATATTATAATATACGATTACAATATATGCGATGATGATATTATGCGCCCGTTTTCGGTTTGTTATATTTTTCGTATAAAAACATAATAATATAATATAACTACCAATCATACAAAGTGAACATTCTTTATTTGACATCACATTATGTATTTTAATATAAAATCCGATCGGTCAATGTATAAAATGTCAATATTATGAAGGTATATATTATACATAAATATATAATATATGGGCGGATATGCGCGATAAATTTATTTCATGTGCGTGCGCCACCGTGCATACTATTTAGGTAGGTACGAGTATTTGGTATAATAGGTACCTATTATTATTACATGGAGTGTTCGGGCTCTATGGGAATTTGATAAAATATCGAATTGTCTTGGAAACGAAAGATAAAACAAAAATGCATTATTCATTTGTTCGAATAATCCGTAATCTGATTTAAAATACTACCCCGTGCAATAATGACAACCAAATTTATACCAGACTATAATATTATTTACACATTTACTAGTAGTATATTTATAAATATAGCTACTGTCAGTTGAAGTATAAAATTAGATTTCACGTATAAATATGATTTTTCTTTTTATTAAAATATATACTTTTTGAGTCAAACTATTCAAAAGTGATGATTTTTCGATTAAAAAAATAAATAAATATTACATTTATAAGGTTAATCGTACAGAGAAAAAAACAAAACCCTTTTAATTTTATAAATTGTATAAAAATTAAAATAAGTACTGCTTTCGAGGAGGATTGGCTTATTTTATTACGTTTTTAATGTTGATAATGAATAATGATTAATAATTACATCATAAAAAATTTAAATTCAATAGGACTGTTTTGTGAAAAATGTATGAAATAAGGTGCACAATTATAGTTTGTTTTGAAAAACAATGATGGGAAAAAATAATGACAATAAAAATATTATTATAATACTATATTACCCTACAATGTAATGAAGGCACGTGAAACAGATAATCTAGGATAATGTTTAATCATTTCCAAATGTTGTATAGAAAACCCATACCGACCTAAATCTGAGAAATTCATACTTAATGATAGGTATCTATCAAAAGAAAACACCCCTCTAAACGGTCTCGGAAAAAAATAATACTAAAAATAAATAAGCCTTAACCCGACTTATTATTATTATAGTGGAGGAGGGTCTTGGTGGGTTGGCATTCTAACTTTTAACGATCTCTTGAATAATAAATGTTCGTGACCGTTTGATAGGCGCGAATACCACAACGTTTATTTTTTTTCTATTCAATTCTTCCTACGCTTTTTTCTCGCTTAGCTTTTAATAAATTTGCGTGCATATACATACTATAAATAGCACGTAAAAATGTAAACGCAAGCTTTTACTACTGGGGTACAATAAAAAAATAAAAAAAAATAAAACGATCGTTAATCGAGATGCCATGGATTTTCCATATAAAATATCATGATATTTTTTTTTAAGTAAACGAAAATATTCATAAAAATACATTTAATAATGTGTATTACCGTACGTACGACGTGTTTATGTGCGCTGTAAACGAACCGATACATTATATAACTACTAACTTGGTAGGTACATGACGACTTTGTAACAGTGTTGGAAGCTTATTTTGTTAATGTTAGTGCAGGTGTTATTGGGGCTCGGGTTCCACCTGTGTGTTTACCCACTCGCACGAAATTGGTTAGATGACACCGTGTGTAACGCACACCGGAACAATCGGTGCAGCTGGTGTTTTTTGTTTTTGTATTTCGTATTTTCGTTTTTTTTTTTTATAATATTATAATAATAATATAATATGATGTTACGTACGTACATTTCGTGTATAATATGCGGGGCCCTTACAGACCGCGATAAAGAAAACTAGTTACCGTAATAATATTATTGTCGCCCACCTACCTATATACTAAATTATATTATGCAATATCGTGGGTATACGACGTTCGGATAACGGTGTGTTTGAAATAATATCGTACAGTACAATATTGTGTAGTGTGTTAATATATTAAAAATTATCATATTTATTATTATCGTTATTACTTGCAGATCATTACATAGGTACTATTGAAATATATTGTGGCGTGTACGAATGTACGCCGTGTGGAGTTGACGACAGTGGAAGAAGTTGTCACCGACGTGCATTACTGGGCGAAATGGTAAAATCTAGAAAATTCTCAGTGCTTTTAACTTGAAAATATAATATTATACGAAAATACCATACATTTTTATTATCGTTTTTTATTGTTACTATTATTATTTTACACGAAAATGGTCTGCTCTACCGTCGTCGAAATGTAGTAGGTATGTATTATAGACACCAAACATATTTGGGCACCAGTGATGAATCGATGTAACGAAATACTTATAATACCCATTTAGAATTATAGAACGTTTGGGTATGCGTGCGTCTTAAAAACAGAACAATTGTTGGAAAATTTAAAAGGCTAGTGAAAAGCGGTATTTACCTTCTATAATATTTAAAAAAAAATCGTGTAATATATTATGAAGGTAAATCTATCGGTGTGAAAAGATTCGCAAATATATAATATATACTATTTTTTATTAAGTCAGATAACTTTAAAATGGATGAACGTGTTATATACTTACATTTTAGAGTTCACGAATACATAGACGACCGTATGCGTTATACGGTTGTATACAGATCATTCTAGAGCATAATATTACGTTTAAGTGTACAGCGGGAGAACCATTAATATTATTAGTTTTGACATAATCGCCACATTTATCGTACAACAATGAATATAATATGATAATAATTAAACAACAGTTTTAACAATACAATAATCATACATAATCAATGCTATAATATACGAGTCCGATGGATATTATTAATAATACGTCATCGTAATATTTATTTTATTATATAAATTTTAAGAATATTTTCATATGACGGAACGGTCGTCGCAAAAGAAATTTTTTTCAACAAGCAGGAGTGCAGGACCCTTTAAAACGTTGGTGTCACAATGAACGACGTATTTTGAAACGGCTGTGTACCTACTCAATGTTATCGTAATCTACATTATCTACCTATACCAAAAACAGCTGGGCCCACAACAACCAATCGTCGTCAGAAAAACCGTAGTAGTCGAACACCACATCGCGCTGCAGTATCGGGTCGTTACGGTTAAAATCAGAAATCGTCGTGTTGATTATCGTTCGCCGAGGTAGTGTCACACGCTCAGCCCGTTTAACGATTGTAATACGATTTAATACATTTAATACACACAATTAGTATAATATTATTTAAAATATATCGATCCGAGATCTTTGCCGCGGGATGTGCACCTTTCTGTTGGCGTATATTACGAGTCCGACGACATTGTATTATCCGTTTGATACACACATAGTAAAAACACACGCACACCAAGACCTTTGTATAAATGGATAGAAATACGAGTATTGCATAATTATAATGATTTAGCGCGTTAAAGTAATTACGGCGCCGTCACCGCAATAGTTCTTCGCCGTTGTAGTATATTATTATAACATACGATTTATATTATAATGTAACCGTTCGTCGATATTATTATAACGGGTTGTTTGCGTGGGCCGTACGCGATCGCACGAACTTTACAATACGAACGGCTCGCGTGGGAGATTGAAAATATTTTTAGTTTTGGCTCGGTGCACGCATGCACATGCACATGCACTGCACATGCACGTCATGCAAACTAGGCGGACGAGGAGTACGTACATACATATTATTATCCGACAACGACGACAACGACGACGATAATAATATAATATGTATAACTATAATACACGTTTATATTATATGTATTATATTATAATACTGGTCAGCGACGAGACTATAAATCGTTTATATGTGAGTGGGCGCACGGAAAAGATCTACTCTCGGCAGATTTTCTCGCGTAACTTATACACTGTAACGCTGCAATTGTATTATATTATACGCACGTATTATTATTTTACCCGTACACGTACATGGCGGGTTAATACTATAATAATAATAATAATGTACTCTCACTTGGTCGTCCGAATATTATATTATACTTAATATTGTTATCGTCTGATTTTCCATGTTGACTAACAAACCGACGGGATATATTGATTACCGACCAATAAGTCAACAGTCTATCATCGTGCAAACTGCGAACGTTTTAGACTCTATCTTGGCAATTCTAAATAATCTTCTATCGGCACAAACGCAACGGTCGTTCCGCCGTTTCACATCACTGCGCGACTGTAACTTACTGGCTACTGCAGTCTGCACTCTGAAATATCTCGCACAGCTGATATATTATTTTTGAAATATGTTTTTTTTTCCAGAAAATAGATTATAACCACGGTTGTACTATATTTCAAACCGTTTTTATAACTCCAGTTATAATATACTTTGCAGTATACCTTGGTTCTGATAAAATCGCAATTTTTATTATTCCACGTATTTCGCTATACTTACACGTATTAACATAATTTATATAACAATATACGAATCTAAAATATTTATATTTAAACAACATAATAATTCCAATTTGAACTTTATATTTCTCAATATTTTCATCGTGTTTCCGAATTATAAGCTGTAGTAATACCTCTTAAGTACCTAGGTGCTTTTAAACAAATACAATATTATTATTAATAATTGATAATTATTTTTCTTTTCAAAAATCAATTGAATATTTTTGTTTCTTCTGAACAATTTGTAGCTTTTTGTGTATTTATGTGATATTGCAGTTGCAGTGTATTTGACATTAATAATATTTTTAATAATAATTTTAAATGTTATATTAATATACGCCATCGCTCCGCAATGATATCGAATGTCTTCTCATCTTTGCACGTCTTCAAACCATTGCACGTTGTTGATATTTTATTATATCTAATGACAATAATAATATTATATTTTTATCTTGAGCCACTTGTGTATGAGTGATACAAGTTAGATCGACTTGATCGCCAACCGAACGTTATGTTGACACTATATACGCTATTGTAACTATAACAAATACGGTTAGCGACGTAGTGTGTTATACATAGTATGTGTCGTGTATATTATAGGTACACATCCGTGTCCCGAGGTACAGTTGAAAAATCCGTTGTGGCGAACGTGACCAGCGTCCAGATGGTCCTCCATCGTTTCCACCCATTCACACTTCTCAAAACATGTCTGTAATCAGTTTCCTTGGAGACGCAGCGCGCGACGTATTGGTCTTTTTCTCTCCGACGTGGTCTTATTTTTTAAAAGGGAACTAATTAAGTACAATATAGAATGAGCATAATATTATTTCCTCGAAGCGACGCGAACGACCATTGTTCGGTCGCGGGTCACGATTCGCCCAGAAACAACCGTTTTTAAAAAAGCCAAGTGTGTACATACACTCCCACCTGTAGCGTACATTCCGCCACGTTACAGGGAGTGTGCGTAAATTTTTGTCTTTCGAATTACCAGATTGAAACTTCCTAAACACATTTACCAAAAATAATAATCCTAACTAACCTATATACAAACGAGACCGGAATTATCTGTCGAACTGCATTAATCATGCACGTATTATGTTAGTGTGTTTTGCCGATTTTTCCGCGAGTCATGTCTCTTTTCCGTCAATGCGACACACGCTGCACGCACGCAGTCCTTTATTTATAAGATATATACGTGTATATATAATAATATAATATATTATGTTTACCAATGAACGTCGATTTTACGGTCAGTTTAAAGCTCATGAGCCATAGTCTCGGCGCGCGCGTTACGATCGTCGGTCTCCGATACTATACAATAATATATGGAGCTGCCGCAGTTGGCCACGCCTCAAACCAACCACTGCCAATAAATTTGATGACTTTCTTCCCCGTCGCCACTGCGTATATATTTTCTCTTATTTCCTTTATGGCAGTTCCCATTGTGCTCCCGAGCATTTAATGCGTTCCATAGATATATAATATTATTCTCGATAAAGTTTAATAGATCGTAAAAGCGGCGACTTTGGCATTAGCGATCTGTCGCCCGGCCAAAAAAGAGTTATGACAAGATATTATAATATACAGATGGCGCTTCTTTTTTTCCGGCTATGTATTTATTGGTGTACAGACGCGCAGAGAATTTGCGAGAGATTGCTTTCAGCTGCAGTGCTGTCGGTACGATATCGTCGAACGGCGGACCTGAATAATAATAATGATAATAATAACAATACAGGATGACTGCGGGAAAACAATAGCGAAATAAAGCCGATCTGGTTTTCATTGTTTCATTTTTATACTGCTGATCAGTGGAAGAGGTGGTAGAGCACAGCAACAGCAGCAGCACCACTGGCGGTCGTCGTCGGACCGGCTCGCCCGGGCCGGGCCGCATAACCCCGTTACACTCGGTGTAACACCACGACTACGCCGAGCGTCAGTGTACATTGCACCGAAAACACCAGGCCGCGACGAATTTTCCTATAAAATATTTGTCAACGCCACTGACGACGAAGACGAAATGCGCCGTGAGACTAACGTTGTAGTCTTCGATGAACCTCAAAACAGGTCTCGCGGGTTCGGACGAAAAGCGATTTTTCGCGTAAACGTACATCATATATTATTACTAATATTATATACGGTGACACCGCACCGCACTGGAGTATAACACGCTCACTCGTTCCAACCTGCTTCCGTAGCAGTTTTGAGTTTTGTACGAATCTGTATATATAACTTAATAATAGTATATTATTATATATAATATAGTAAAACGGTGGTTGAATAACGCGGCGGCGGCACTGACTGCCGCTGCGGAACAATTCCGTTTTGTTCTTTTCGAAACACGCCGAGGACGGAGAAACGAACCGTGGCCGGATCTCCGGTCGTTTGAACACGGTGGCATCGTCATCGTCGCCGCCATCGGGTTTCCAACACGGCCAGGGTCACCGGCGTGACCTTGCTACGCGCGCAGCCAACTCCCACGCGCTCTTTCACGTCGTTTTGTTTCTCTCATTATATTATAATATTGCAGCGTATATACCTATATAATATAATATATAAAAGTATAATACTGAGTTGTTTGTATACCGCGTGGTGCGTATAACAATATATATATATATATAAGTATTATATTTTATTTCCTCGGCAGCAGCAGCCGCCGTCATAGTTTTTCCCTTCTTGATCGAAAAACGCGGCTAATGACTTTTCTAAACGACAGGTTTAAAGTTTTTTCTTCTCTTCCTCGCGGCATCTTCATATTATACCGTCGTCGTCGTATCGCGTCATACTCTTTCCCGGCTGGTGGCGGCGAATTTGTCACCGTTCGAGTGGAAACGACGATTGCACAGGAGATAGCCGCGGCAGGTCGTCGGTGTCGCTGCTCCGCCGAGTGCGAACACCGAACGAGATAGTTGGTCGTCGAAAAATGCACGTACACTTATATATAATATGTTACGTCCCCGTCCGCCGACCGCTCGACGAGGCAACGACCTTCGACGACAAACTGCAACGCTAGTCTTCTCCGCGCGTCCACCAGACGAACGAAACGCGAGATGTCGTCTGGTTTTGGGTTACCACATCGACCGTGGTCATGTTTCCGGTAAACACATAATATATGACGTAGGTAAATCTACGTATAGTAACGGTGTTCAGCTGGATGATGTTGAGTCAGTCGATCACAAAGTTATATTCCATACGTTTGGCCTACTCGTAGTATAAAGTACCGATGGAGCAGATTTTTCTTTTAATCTTTCCGTACGGTTTAATTGGCTCAACGACACACGCACATATACGATTGCGCGCACACGCCACTCGAAACAATAGTCCGTTTAACTTTATTGGCGTGTACAGTGCAGCTCAAGACGCGCATATGTCTTTCTCCTTCTATCTTTACTCAGTAATACGTATTTTTATTATTTTCTCTCTCATTTGGATTGAGATAGTCTACACGCACATACACAAAACACCTCCACATCCTTCTAGCCCCACCATGGTAACGATTACGATTACGACTACAACGGCCACTACAACGACGTATAGCAACGACAACAACGACTACGTAGTCCGACAACACAAAGCCCGTCACGCGTGACCCGTGCGCACTTGGGCCAGATAGCTGCTCTTTGTCTCTCCGGGCCGGTTACAAATAATACGGCTGCGAAGACGACTTGTATAGGAAGGTATCTGCGTATTATACCATGTATACGGGAAGTGAAGAGAAGTCGCGGACAATGACGATAATAAAATTATTATCAACGGATAATAAGAGTTTTTCATAAACAGCTTTCTGTGCCAAACGCAATAATACGAATATTATAATGGTAACACTGTTTATATACATATTATATACCTAGCTGATAATTAACTAAGCATATTCACCCCTTTTTTCTTCAATATTGTAGTTGTTTGAGCACTGATAATATTTGAAAGTTTTAAATATAACTAAAGACCATATTATTTTTAAAGTCACACTAGATATAAACTTTTGTTTTTTTTTCAAATCAGTACCTTCTTTATATACTGTAAATTAATTTTCTGATCTTTTTTTTTTTTGAAAATCTTGATGTATTAAACGCAAAATTTGAATTCGTAGTTTTTAAATTATTCAACTTAGTGTTTGGGATAAACTAGATAATATATACGCACAATTTACCCACTGATCTTTCGTTCGTCCACCGGAGAGAAGAGCAAATATGCATCTATAGTCTATAGGTACATAGATTATCATCGTATGACGTACATTATATCATAACATATAACCATAGAAAACTAGCGTTTATAATATATAACGGCAGTGTACGGAACCTATAATAATGTGTAACTGGCTTACAGAGGATTACAACTATATACCTATATCATTATTTATCATATCGGCCGAATGAATAAAATATTGTTCGAGTCGCATTGTTCACAGTAAAAAACTCGCGGTCTTTTCATGTAGGTATAGATAATAATAATAATATGTGTGCGTATATATATTTATAAAAGTATATACATGTAGGTACCATGTGCTCGTCATTGTACCTATATAGTCGTCTCCAAAAGTCACATGCTTCATTATTCATTGGCGAGTTTGTATAGCTGTGCCGTATATATAGTGGGTGGACAGCGCGGGCGTGCATAGTGTTTTAGGATAATATAGTATTTTATTATTATTATTATTACTATTATTTTTTATACATTTATATTTATCAGTGGTTCTCAGTGGCACAATAGAGTCTATTCATATACATGTAGGAGTGTTTGACCCCGGCGATGGTAATTATTAATTGCTCGTTATGCGCCACATTTGAATATGAATGCGCCGTGTAAACGTAGAGCTCGTGACCGTATACAATGCAAAGAGAGAAATGTGGAGCGATGTACACGACGAGTATCATACAGTTACTGTACGTATAATATGTTTGTATAAAAGGAAATATTTCGGAGACCATTATGGTGTACGCGTAGAGAATTTGTGTATATATATGTACATATAATGCATGTATATGTAAGTGTCAGGCGAACTATTTTTTTAATAGATAAAGTCATCTCGTTGGAATATTCTTTAGCTGTCTCCATCACTCTACTTTCCCCCTAGTCTACATTACCAACGTAAACGTCTTACTGTTGATAATATTAAGCTAAATGTATACTTCCATAGTTTGGGGTGAAGTATGTTTATAGTAGGTAATTATTATTAGTGAAAATAGTCCAAGCAAAACACATTTAGATCTCAAATCTCCATAATTTAGGTAATGTTCGTTTTTTGTGTTTTATTATTATTACCAGTTGTATGCATATGAAAATGTTATTCAAATATATTCTATTTCAATAATCTTATTCATATCATATGATAAATGTTGATTATAATCAATTAATGGCATTTGTTAAAAAAAAAAAATAAATAAAGAATTTCTTAGATTTAAGTATATAATAAGTATGTATGAAGTATAAAATATAAGTATTAAGTACTCGAAAGTTATTTTAACTTGATGTATTTTTTTTAGTCTAGTTATACGTTTTAAACAGCATAGTATTACGATAAAAAAAAAATAATAATATTTATTTTATTAGTAATTATCATAAAACTAAAAATATTCTCATAATAGATGATACGTGCATAAATTGTACAACTCTTGAGTTATTGTTCCACAAGGAAAAATATAGAAATGACTAAATTACGTGTCATGATTGACTGGTAAAACTGGTTCTGTAACGCTTACATGGACACTATAATATGGATTCAGTATTGTCAACGTCAGTATTCTTACATACGATACTAGATCTAAATAAATATTAAAATCGGATTCGATCATACATTATATCCTATCGGCTTACATACTTCTGGGTAGATATTTTATACTATGCATTTGACTAGGTGTGTTTTAGAGATTTATGATAGACTGCAGTTCATTGGACTGATGGATTCGTTCGGTATAAAATAGTTAAATGAAATAGCATATTTATATAGCTAGGTACTTACGTCATACAGCCTCTTGTCTGCATCCGTATTGAGGAATTGGTATAGTGTTCGACAACATAACAGTGTGGTATTTGAAACGTTCATTACCAATGAGAAAAAGAACGTAATTTTTGGTCTGAAAAAAAAACACACATATACCTTCATTAAATGTTCTTATACCGTCAACGGAAGTAGCGTCAACACGTCGTAACTATTGTGCATAAAATCTGGCAGGTCTTGAAACTAGATATAATATTATAAAGCTTATAATGTATAGTCGTATATAATAAAAGTGTGTGCGTATATATATGTAAATTTACGATTTATCCCGTAAAAGAGGAACCCACACACACCAACATGTCACAAATATTGTGTCATTTTGAACCCTTTTGAATTTTTCTGCCCACTGATGCGGTTTTATAACATTTTATGATGCATCGTAATTCTTTTCTTAGACTATAATGAAGGGACAATTAAACATATTAAGGACAAGTTATATGCACATTTCGAAAATTATTGCACGTACAGTCGTACGGCACTGAAAACGTTTTGCGTATATATATATAATATGAAATGGAATTATTCAATAGATTAAACTATATAATTTATATTTTTTTAAATTATTTCAATGTACTTATACCTACGTCACTAGGTGCAATTATAAATTGTAATATTACTAAAAGCAGACATTTAATTTTACAGACATAAAAAAAAATATAAAGTAAAGTACGTTATACACATATTTGCGATTTCCAATTACTGCTATATAAACACGTAGGTAAAATGTGAAATCATTGCAAAAATATTATCTGGTTTAATTATTAAAAATTCCCCAAGTTTAGTTTACTACGTTTGTTACCTACAGATGCATGTGCACGCATATATCACACACACACACACATAATATTATAGGTATTGTAATAGTGTTTGAAGTCGTTTATATTTTGTTTCCAACCACGCAGACACGATGCGCCGCGAAATTATTGCCGTAAATAATCGACGAGTGGGCTATGAGCGTTATGATGGATTACGTAAATAGACGTCAATCGTTTGTCGTATAGTAAAAGGAGAGGAAAAAATATATTATTTATTCACGAGACACACACGCGCACGTGCGATTGCGCACGAACAAAATATGTAATTTATAGATCTTCGTATGCGTATACTATAATAATCGTTCGGAGGAATATTATGAACTCGAGACGAACATCATCATCATCGCTATCGCCAGACGTTTCGCTTGCGCGTAATATTATTGTACATATACTTAAATTATATTAAAAAAAAAAAAACTAAACGACAAACGCAATCGATCGTCGCGTATTAATAACGTCTCGAAACAACTTTTGTCGATAGCTTGCCAGAGATAAAATTAATATGTTTACAGGTACCCATACAAATTCAAACCCGACTGAGACTAATGGCAACAACGATGACGACGATGATGATAATAACAATAATAATTATTATGGTGCACACACGCGAGCGTCACCTCGGAGCACATAAAAATAAATAATGAAACATTTTATTAAGCGACGAGAATATATTTTTATGCAAGTTGGAGTTTTCTCCGATTATAATACATAGCACATGATGGGACAACCGTTCGATTACAGCCGTACACCGTCGTAATAGAGGTAGGGTACATGTAAAACGAGAGGCCGCCGACAAAGAATTGAACGCTGCTGACGTTTGGCATTGACTTCGCCGTCCGCCGTTATAGAACGGATTCGAAGTCGGTGGAATGGTGGTCGGTACGAGTGACTCGCGGCTTGCGTTCGTTTCGTGTTAGAAGTTGAAATGGACGGGGCTCAAAGACCACTGCTACAAGTAAACATGGCCAGGATACCTGGATGGTCTTTGATTACTATCGCATTATAGGTACCGATTGTGTTTTTCGCGTCGTTAACTCACGTTAATTTATAAAAATAGAAAACAATAGTACCTACTATTACTTTTCCTACTACTACTACTAAAACAACAACTACTACTATTAAAATTATAATCATATAAATCATATAATAAAAACCCACCTGAAAGAAGATTAGTCGAATAATAGTTTCAAATATTACAATATTTTGCATTTCGACTGTGCATGTAGCTGCTCTGTAGCTGGTAGTACAACGATTACATGCGGTATGAGTGAAAATAACTGCAAAATAATATAACATGGCGTATTATACTACATGTAAAAATAGAATAGGATATTTAAAATATAATTTATACTTTGATGACATAAAATGCAAATATACCAATATTTTTCAAAATTATCAGTTAACGAATATTAAGTATTTTAAACATGGTATAAATTTAACATAATTAATAATAATATATAGGACCATGTGTATACCATATAATTATTTTGAGTCATGGATGATCAATAAAAGTCATAAACATATTATAGACTTATTAACATCTGGATTCTCGAACATTTTGTTTCATTAATACAATGTTTAAAAAATGAAGTTTATTGAACTCAGACTGGCCGTAAATTTATCTTAAAGGAGCCTAACAAACATAATTTAAATATTTTTCAACTTCATAATTGTATTATTACTTATTTATAAACGTGTTATACGAAAAAATTATTGAAAATTTAAAAAAACATCGTATTTGATTCATAATATTAGGCATCGAAAAATACAAATGTTTATAGCCTTATTAACATAACTAACATAACTTAAACAAGTAGAGTTTAATTGATACAATAAATATACAATAAATAATTAGCCTGATTGCAATATTAATATAAGCCAAAATAATGTATTTAAAGAAGGGAGTTCTTAAATCAAAAATTCATAATATTTTATGTGGGTAGTCAATAATACTTTTTCAACTAAAATAAATTGATGATTTAATGTTGATTCTATTCCAATATTTTTATTTTTTTATTAAGACTATTGCAAAAATCTCAACATCGCAAGTCCTATTATTATTATTTTTGTTTAAAGCTTAGTATATATATATATTTTTTTTATAACTTATAGAAAAATCACAATGAATTAAGTCTTTCTCTTGTCCAGCGGATGATATTATTATTATATAAACGCATAATAATATTATAGACATGTCAGGCGCCACGTTAATGACTTATGACCATATTAAGTATTTTTTCACATCATCTTCGTTTCAATGATCAGCCATTGTCAAGTGGTTTCTAGCGGTAATTATCGTTTGAGTCACACGGCCGTGTTCATCGGGCCGACTGGGAGAGATGGCGTCACTTAGACGATAAATATTATAACAAGTCCTGCAATGGTTACGTCGGCTGTCTATTCGCATGCGATATTCAACCACTCACAGGAAACACGAGAATCGAAAACCGAGTACATGCCAATCTCAGTGGTATATACAAGTAATGATCTAATGAAACCTAATGAATCCACAGTATCGGGTTACCGGTGATTTGAATGTAATTCGAATGGAAATAAAGAAGGAGAAACATTTTTAGAAAAAAATCAATCTGCATCGACAAAGCGTGCATTCAGATACAAAAACGCACACGGCATAAACGTATTACAGTGTACTGTCGTTGGCTAGCTATATAGTCTATTCCTATCGTCCTAACTAGTTGGTGGTTATATCGCATTAGAGAAAGAGAGAAACTATAGAATCTAACAGACACTTTGTACGTTCATAAATATTGCACACGGAAAACGATTGCTCTTCGCGAGTCCTCGTAAATAAAACCAGTTCGGATCCTTTGTGACGGCTAACCATAAAAAAAAAAAATAAGAAAAAAATAATAATAATAAATAACATCGACCGTGAGCAATAAAGAGGAAAAAATAGTAACGATTTTCTCTTGATCTTCAATAGACGACAGCACTGCTGAAAGCTATGCGCCGACAACGTTTTAATTGTAATAATAGGTACATGGTGCGATAAAGACTTTTTATTGCATTAAAAACATGTCGAGTAGTCGAACAAAAACCCGAGGTGAAGTACTGAAGTGTTTGAACAATTATAATGAGTAACAATAAAGATTAGAAATGAGCGAGTAAAATATAACGTCATTACATGTATATTGTATAGTGTAGGTATACAAATATCTACATGTTTTCAAGAAAGGGTTTTCATATTGCAGTTATTAAAAAAGTAGTTTATACTATACATTTTTGGAAATTTATTTTAACATAAGTGTATAATATTTAAAGTGTAGTTTGAGAAATTTGATTCATTAAATTCGTATTATACCAAGTATGAATTTCTAAATCATCGAATAATATAAATAATATTAGGAGGTATTTGTCGGAAATCGCTAATGCGCTTATTGTTTACTATTGATAAGAATCATACATATATTTGAATTTATATTATATTCATGATGTAAACTCATTCTAAATTTCTTGTGGCCAAATTGTATATTAGAAAATAATATACAGTGATGGTTGTACGGCTATGGTAAAATATTATGTCTTTAAAGAGATCAGACGTCATCGTACGTTTTTTGTTTTGATGTTTATTATAATGAGAACGCAGACAATCGTTGGTGAGGTCATTTCAATAGAAACCATCCGAAGAAAAACCATCAGCCTCGACGAATCGGCATATTATATTATACTCGCAACAGTCAACGCTAGCCATTAAATTACGGAGAATTGATTTCGATCCCCTTTGCTGCTATATCAATATACTCATGCATATATTTTTATTTTTTGAATAATTCAACGTTTTATACTCGTAATTTATTTGTGCAGATGAAGGGGTGTTGGTAAGCACATGAGGGTCATCATTAGTTATAGTTCCCACAGGATTTTTAGCTTAACATTATTTGTCACTGATTGGAGGTTAGAAAATGCAATAGTTATAAAATGTTTATAGAAAAAAGAAACTAAGAGAAATTGCAAAAAAGTAAAAAAATATATATATATATATGTATATGTTTATGTTATATATGACGTATTTTATTTATAAACACGACCGCCGTGCCGCTGGACCGGAGAACTTCGGGCTCGCATCGTTGGCTTAAGTTTAAAAATAAATTTTAACTGTAATATTAAATATCAGTGGTTCAGCAATATTGCGGGACAGCTGTAAATTATAAATAATCATTTCCTCTTGTGTATTTTCCTTGGCTAGGTATATCGGCAAATATCGGTTGTGTCTGTGCACTGGGGCGGTGAGCAATTTTAAATTTAGCCTTAAAGTGTTAAATGATCACCTTGTTCAGTATTTTATGGATTAAATTACCATCGAGAAAATGTTTATCGGCACTCAATTGGAGTTCAATAAACAAAATTAATTTTTAGAGGTCAAAAATCATAATACGTTCGTATTGCCTAATTATTTATTATATTGACTATTTTCTTAATATTGAACATCGTATTATAACAATATGATAAGTAGAACTTATTATTATTTTTTTGGTTCAAAGTAGTTTAAATTAAAAATAGATTTTGGTTTATAATGGCGTATAGAACAAACGGTTTTCAATTGTTACAATGTATTGTAAATATATCCTTTTATAATTAAATGTATATCAAAATAATAATAAAGTGTTTTACTAACGGAGATTTAAAACAGTTAATATTTAATAAAATAAACTGTAGATAACTTAAAAATGAATGTTTTAATATAATATTGTTTAAGTATAGTTTTACTGTTTTAAAAAAAAAATTAAGCCACACACTTTCTTTAATGCATTAAAAAAATAATAATGATAAATACATTGGAGTTGTTTATAGTAGTGTTTATAGTTATCATATGAATAACAACAACAAAAATATATATTTATTTTCATATTAAATATTAAAGATGGATTTGTAAGGAAAATTAAACGATAAAATGTTTAGTCGCAGCTCAAAATTACTATTTTCTAAATCTACTAAAGAAGAACTTTTAAAGTGAATCCGTATTTTTTCCTTTATTACATAGTATTATATTATATTTGTAACAAGATTATTTTTTGGTATGCTACGTGTTCAATTGAAAAGACTGGATGATTATAAAAGGTAGTGATATTGTTGAAACAAAAGCGATGGTAAAAAATGATAGGGTAAGGAAAACGAATTTACTAGCGCTAAAAGGTCGAATGACGTTGCTAAAAGCTTTTAACAAAGATGTATACACAAACTAAATTACATTTTCTTCTAGCCTGTTTACTCCCTTAAAATGTCACCATCGGAAAAATGGTTATATGGTTTAATTTCCAGTACTTGAATAATGTCATTACGCATTGTAATTTAAAAATGTTGGAACAACTAGGTAGTTAAAATTTACTGTCAGTAAGAGTTCACTTACAGCCTAATCACAAACTAGAGTATTTTAATTACGAATGAAAAAAAAATATCAACAGAATGCTCCCGGGAATGTACAAACAGAAACACGATTGTAACTGGCTTTACATGCATGTAAATTATCAATAGTATTCTATCCACGAATCGGACCTTTCAGCGATATATCGTATGCATATCCAGTAGCTACCGAATCGGTCCCTTCTTTCTAACTGAGAATTTATTCAAATTACTTGTCGTATATCAAGGGTCCACATCGACGTTTTATCGTAATGGTCTAAAGGGAAACGTCAAAAATAACTTTAGCTTTTATTTGAATTCAACGTGATTTATGATGGATAGTCTTGAAAACATACGGGAACAAATATATTTTCCACTAGAATGGAAACATTGATTATTATAATATGAATCATACGGACAGTATAAGTTTTCAGAGCCTATTACAAGGGTACTATTTGTTCATAATAATATATGTTTTATTTATATTGAACTCAAGAACTCAAAGTAAGTACATAAAATAAAACAATTTATCAACATTTTTAAATGTTCATAATATAGGTAATGTTTAATAAATACAATTTTGTCCACAATAGGTATAATTTATAAATATGACGTTTCATAATATTTATTTATAAGAAGATGAATGCTAAAATTTGGTTTTCGTTAAATCAGATAATAATGATACCTAATGAATATAATATTCAGATAAATATATTTTATGCAAAACGCATTATATTTATTAGTGTCGAAATATTCTAATGATTAGTGGTCACTCGTCAATGTAACTAGTCCCATGCCTTAAAATTCGCCCACATACATATTAATAATATACCTATATACTTATATACATTAACTTTATAATAAAATAAAAAAAATATATTATATTTAAATATTATGCCTAAATAATATGGAAAAATGATAACCATCAACACATAATTATTGTTGTATCTGATAATAACTATACTTCAGGCATTATAAGTTAATTTTATATTCCAGACGATCTCAAGATAGAGTTAAATAATTTCGTCAAAATAATTTATCATCTACAATAGGTATAATATACTATTGAGATTTAAAACGTTTTAGGAATCATTTACCCCCATTTATTATAAAATAAAACATGGGAGAATCTTCGAGATTTTAGTACAAGTACTTACTCCGTAATTGAATTATTACCGCTCTCCAATTATATTCTTTATCAACAATTGAATTGATAAATAAAAAATATCATTATAGAATAAAATAAAACAAAATATTATAAGCATAAGGGAGCACAAAAAACAAAATAAAAACAATCAATAGTTAATTTCAATGTTAACAACGAGACTCATAGATCACAATTTATATACTGTATATACTCGTGTATATACAATAAAATTTGAATACCTATAAGGGTTAAATTATAATTTTGTTTCAGTTTGGTGATAAATGTATATCATCCGAACGCTGGAATGTAAGGAAGACAATAATTTAAACAGGGCGGGAGGTCCAGGTTATAATAACAATTAGTAATAAGCGATGTCCGTGACCCTCAGTAACTTCCAGTAGAACAAATTAAAACATAGTATGTGATGTGCCATTAGCGTGTACAGTGTAGCACATAGATTCTATTGTTTTTATGATTTAACAACCCAACGTAAAATGGTGGGGAATGCCTTTACCCGTTAGGAAGACATTAAATCCTATGCGTCACAGAGCCAAAAGTAAACAAATAACAATATTTGGTAAAATGTAAGGTATTTTCAAGGAATGATCTAAATTCTGAATATTTTAAAGTAAGCGTTTAAGAAGAAAAAGATGAGTGTAAATGATCGTAAACGTAAACGTACACATAAACCTACTGAGTGGCCCTCTCACACACATGTGAGATGATCAATGTAAATGTTTAAAAAACGTATTCATGAATAATGGTCATGTAAACTTTAAACGAGTAATGAAGAATACATTTACATGGGTATTGATAGTTTAACGGAAGCGTTTGTTGATATTAGATAAACAATACAAAAAAGAACGGTGCAAAAAATAATAATTACAAATTGTTTTTGTGATGAAAAAAATAATGTTTGATATTTTTTTTTAAAGCTTCAGTAATGTAAATATTTAAACTGAACTGGCTATTATGCAGCGTGGACAATGTTGGTTCATTAGATATACATACACTTATTCTAAACATTTGTAATTTAACATTTAATAATAAGATGAAATATTTCATATTATTATATAAATTCATAAAAAAAACGAATAGTAAAGTAGATAATAAGGTTAAAATTTATTCTTAGAAAATATTAGATAATATCAACACGAACTATGCATAAAACAGATAGATATACCGATTTTATTTAATAATTTTACATAGGTACCTATTTTGCTATTACATATTTAAAACATATATTTTTTCAATTTTTAAATAATTTGTTTTTTTTTTTTTTATTAACCCTTGCTCAATTCCAATTCCACTTATTATCTGATCAAGTAAAAAAAAAAAAAAAAATCAATATTCTACAATAAGTAATAAACCAGTGTTATAAAAATAAACCCTGCATGCATGTTTTTAATTTTCAGGGACGTAGCTTCAAAAAAACAATCTATATGTATGTATGCCATACATATGTGCACACATCCTCCCTAAAAACGCTTATTCAGTCGAAACCCTTCTAAATCGGACAGCTGCCATGGGAAAATCTCTCCCCATCGCGTGTTATTAAAAAGTGGTATAGTACGTCATATTTTGTATTATATTATTATTTCATTGTATATATACACATTTTTATTTTTTATGTTCGTAATATATGAAAACACAATTTCGATATGAAATAGAGATAAAAACAATGTGCATGTTATTTTTTAATATACAATATTTTTTTTAAACAAATGTACCTTAATGCATTTAATAACGAACAATAGCTGTTAATGAATTACACGTAACTAGTAAAAAAATTAAGAATATACTGTAACGGTAAGGTTCACGTTAATCGAGTTTCGTGTATTTTATAGTAAAGCGACAACCGATTGATAATATTTAATAGCAATAGAAAAAACATCATACTATTTTGTACATTAACAGTATTTCATTTTTAATGAGATTTTTAATTTTTACATGAGTTATATGTGTAATAATAAGACTTTAAATAAGGTACCTTTGAATTTTATGACAATCTATAGTGTAATGGTCGGAGAAAAAGAGAGAAAAAAGTTTGTTTAACAAAAATCATATTTCATTTAATATAGAACATAAATATATAAATTATAGGTAAACCATAAATGGTATTATTGACTTAAAAATTGTATTCAATCAATTAATATTACTATCAGCAGGTACTAATTTTATTAAACATTGACGTGTACAGCATAAAATATAATGTTACCTACATTTATTTTGTAATGGTCATCGATTAAATGTCATTGCAATATAAATAAATACAACTATTTATTTACTGCTATTTGTTAAAAAATCATTTAGTATTCCTACCTATTCAATCAAATATACGAATAAGAACTAAATAAGCACAAATATTAATAGGTTTAACATAAAAACTATATTTTTAGTATACTGTATGATAAATAAAAGTAATTTTAAACTTTTTGGTATACTGTTATACTAAAATAGTTGTTCTCAATTTAAATTGTAATTTCAATATTTAAATTACAGGTATAATGAAATGTAACTTTATAAAGATAATTTCCGAATTTGTTATTCAATTAAAATATATGATAATATACTTATATTAATGTCTGTCGGTTGTCACATGTTTAATTTTTTTTTTTTTTTGATTAATATAGGTACGAGTTAATTTTATTGTAACATATGTTTAAAAACGCATTTGCCATAATACATCCCTCCTTTTTTAATGAACTATATATACCGACAACGTATGCACGCAGTTAAAAAATATAATGATCATAATAAAACAATTTAAAATATATATATATATATATTTAGTGTAAAATTATGTATTGCATAAAGCACATTTTTTATATGGTACGTATAATAATATTTTGAACTTAAGGATTTTTAATACAAATATTTTTTAAAAAATGTTATTTTCTGGATAATATATTGAAATTAATAGTCCAATTCAAAATAAGTTGACCAAACAAAAAGTTTCAAAATGCAAAGAAATATGTTTATTAATTTTTTCTAAGGTAAATCGGTCATTAAAAATAAGTATATAGCTAACTCACAATCAAAAAACTTGGCTCGAAAACAATTTGGGTTAAAGATATTCCGTGTTGGCGATGTCGAGAAAATTGCAACAATTTGAAATATGTGTAACTTAAGTTTTTTTTTTTATATTTTGAATGCAATGAGCAACGTAGATTTGCAAATAAAGGAAAAATTAAAGATTGTAGTATTTTTATGATTTATATTTTTTTGTTAATCAAAATAATGCGCTATAGTTGCATATTATTGTACGAAAAAAATATGCAATATTTTGAAATAATATAACATTGTATACAATGAGTCTTTAAATTTATTTAAATCTACGTAGGTACCTAGGTACATTCAACATATTTTTAAATTTTGGTTTACACTTGACATATTATTATTCCTATACTTAAATAATTTACTTGAAAATTAAAAACATACCATTACGTTTATTTTTTTTACTTACAGAAAACAACTCGAAAAAAATATATTTCTAAAATGAACATAATTCTAAAATAATTTTGACTTATCATAAATATATTATACAAAATAATCACATAAACGTACTCACAAATTTCGTTGGTGTACCGTCGTCGATTATGTATGGACTGTTTGTAGTCTGTCAATGAGCTTGAGTTGTCGATAATGATGCGACCGTTTTTTTTAAATTGCAAAGGGTTTTTACAAAAAAAAAAAAAAAAAACCAAACACAAAATAATATTATGGAACTATGATATCGGCGCGCGAGAATACTGATGAATTAAGTTACGAAAATAATATTATAACAATAAAAATAAAAAAAATAAAATAAACGCAAAAATGATATTATTTATGGTGTAGCGAGTTAGTGTGATAATACAGTTGAGAATCGTAAACGGCGACGGAATACATAGTATTCGAAAAAATATTATTATAACGGAAAAAGAAAATATTATGAGTGTGTTTTAATAGTGGTGGTGAATATGAGAGAACTCAAAGCGAGAACGTTAGTTGTTGTTAGAAGCAGTCGTACGAATGACGGTCGACGGACCGGCGAGCGTTCGCGTCTGGCCGCGGTACCGTTCCGCTCGACCGTAGCGCGCGCGGTGCGATACCTGCGCGCGCGCCCGCGCCGGCGTGCGAGCCGTAGCCGGTTTTCGACGAAGCGCTCCGAGCGGGGCCCGCTCCGACGACGACGACGTCGCCGCCACAGCGCCGCGAGCCCGAGTGCGCGACGGCGACGGCAGGGGAGAGCCGACCGGCCGGCCGGTCGGTCGGTTCCAGTGTGCCGCGCTCGCGGTCGGCAATCGTCGGTGCCGGTCGGCCCACCGCCGTCGTCGCCACGTACCGGGCGGCGGGCACACATCAATACACACCCGCGGCCACGTGCGACCACACCCTTCGCGCCCGCAACCCTTTTTTATAATAATAATATTATATATATTTTAATATTATTTTTATCCTTTAGCCACCGTTTCACCTCTCACCAATATAATAAGCGGAACTTACGTAGGTATACGATATCGTAAATACGAATATCATAATACTATGTATCAGCACGACGATCGTATACCTGTCGTTCGCGAGGTGCGCAACAGACTCTCCCGATTATTCGAACCACCTAGGTCTATTAATTATATTGCATGCAATATCACTCGATAAATTACATGTATATTTTTCAAACGACTGTAGTAAGTAGTTTGTTGTCATCATAATCGCAGAATTTTGTAAAAAAAAAAAATAGAACTCAGACGTGTGTTTGCTTATTATGCTATTTGTTTAATAGCGGTGTACAATGCCACCGACGCGGCAACGCCCGCCGAACTTGTGCGGGAAGAGCTAGTGAATAAATGCATCGCGTATTTTAATATCATTATAATAATATGACGTGGATATGGTATATTAAATTAATATTATATAAATATGAATTATTGAAAAACGTCGATTGTATGGTGTTCATCGCATAACACTATATTATTGTATAAGTAAATATTTCTGGCTATATTTCTTACTTTATTGTTATTATTAAAATTTGTATCGCTTAAATAATATCATGTTGAATCATACTATTAATTGCTCGTGAGAAAAAAAAAATATATATATTGACCTCAAGATCCGCCTGAATTTACACTTGACATCTACTATAAATCTAGAGATATTGGCCAATATTCGACCACATAGGTACCTATTACTATAGGTTATATATATATTATGAATTTAATATTATAATAATAATTATACTGTTATCTATATGATTTAGTCTCTTTGAACTATGCTCAAGGTGTCATTTATTATGATCGATAATATTATATGTATAAAAGAATAAAAGAATGTTAAGCGTTAAGCAGGTAGGTATTATGTATTTTTTACATTTATAAATTATCGGTTCTACGTATAACATCGAAACACCAACACGATTTGAATAGCTTTGATGAATTTTTCATTTATGAATTCATTCTATGCGTATAGCTTAATTACCATATTATATGTATGTACCGAGCAGTACTTCTATTTATTTAATGAAGAGAATAATAAGCGTAATGAAAAATATCAAAATGTATTGTCAGTGGGATTGTACTTGTTGATTTTACTTTTACATATTATATCCATTTTGTACCTCACTGAGACATTTTACATTACACACAAAATTTGTTGTTTCGTAGAGATAAATACAAAAAAGTTAATTTGTGTGTATACATTTATATATTCGTGTATATTATTTTAGAGGTTATGATACTTTCTTTAAAGCAAATGTAATAACGTATCATAATATATATAATGATAAATATTTTACACTGTATAAAAACATATAATTAAACATAGTACCTAGGCAATTCTACTAACATATATTTGAACTAAAATACATAATAATTAATTTTTTATTATTTTATAAGAATAACATAGCTATATGTATTTCTTTATAAATCTACTATAGTGTACATTTTATTATATTTGGTACTGTTTGATCGTTTAAGATAAATATATTATGTACAGAGATGGATTTAAGTACGTGGTGGACCATGGGCGGAATGCATTTTGGGTCCCCCTTATGCATAAGCAAGAAAATATATTTTTTTATTAAAATATCATAAAATTGTTGGGGCCCCTGCGCTGCAGCTCACTCAGCGCTCCCCTAAATCTGGCCCTGTATAGTGTATATGTAGGTCATAAAATAATTATTAAGCTTATAAGAATTGTTGTGCTTATTAATTACATAAAATGTTTATTTTATGTTTATAATTTCCTGGCCTCTATAATTTTCCATTAATTTGAATTATTATTTTCTCAAGAAAAAAAAATGTTTATAATATAATATAAATAACATTCATGAATATTTAATTAACAATTTCTAAAATATACTATTCAGAGAACTCTAAACAAATACTACAAGCTGCCACTGATCACTTTAAATAATCTATATTATACACACAAATTACTCCCCATATTTCTTTTACTGTGAATTTTATATTGAATTTCAGCGTTTCATTAATTATCAAATGTAAAGGAAAAACTGGACCTACAATAAATAATATTTTATGTCAGTTTTTTACAACTTTTTAATTTTTAACCAAGATATAAAAAGTTATAGTTGTTATAGTGTTTACCATTCAGTTTTTTGATTTTTAATACCGTACTTCAAAATTGTAACATCGAAAAATGCGATGTAAAAACCTAAAATAATTTTCTCTTTATATTTTATTATAAGTAATACTACTATGTTGGAAGTACGAAACGTGATTTAATTTATGTCATGAGTGATGTTGAGTTATATATAGTGAGAGATAGTATATAGAAAAAGCCGACATATCACTTTTTGACAAAGAGTTGATTATAAAATTGTAAATTTTATTATAAAGTATACATTTACAGAATATTATTTTCTTTTTTCACACATAAATTATGAATATGTATATTTGTTTATGTATCATAATTATGCCGATAATTTAATGCAGAAAATTAATTTTTAATAGCAATCAATGACTAGAATTCGAGTAAGAATAAAAGTCATAAATTAATTTAATTTAAATGAAAGATAATAATTATTATAAATAATAAAATAATATAAATTTGATTGACCAACTTCATAAATTTAATAAAAAATATATCTTAATTTAAAATAAAAGTTTAAAATAATTGTGCGAATTAAGTAATTTTACATGTTAAATACATGATTTATTTTGCTATTAAAAATGAATCAATTATTTAGTTTTTTTATATTAAGTTTAAACTATCAATAACAATTTACAATTTTTATATTATATTTCCTTGATATTAGTGCTTGGAAAATAAATTAAAACTTTACTTCTATTTAATACATAGTACTTAATGCATTTCTACATTTTTTTTTTTTTATTATTTAAGAAAATATAACGATAAAAAGAACAGTTAAAATGTATATTAAGAAATATAATAAAATAGTTTCAATTGATCTTTAAAATGTTATTATTATGTAAAAAAATGCATTGTTTATTAAACATGAAGGCTTACAGTTTGAATGGATTTTTATTTAATTTTATGATTACCTACCTAGTATTTAATATTAAAATTATAGCTATTGTATTATTATTATTTGTAGGTGACTTAATAATTATAGTTCGTTATAAAATATAATACAGGTGTCAATAATACATTATATTTAAAAAATAAAAAATGTAATTTGAATATGGCATATGTCATGTTCATGTACCATTAATAATGAATATACGTATTATGTTCGTAAATGTAATAGACGATTTGAATAACTTTTGTGACAAAAAAATAAATCCTTATTGGTGGGGACGTGGGACAACTCGTTAGGAAGTGGTCGTTTCTTGCCATATAAAGTTGTAGTTGATTAATTTTAACACTTATAATTATTTCATTCAACTGAAGATTGACATTTTGGAAAATACAAAAAAAAATATTAAAATAAACTTACATTGTTTTATTTTTAATATTTTTTTGTTATAGGTTTTTACTATATATTATTATCAAATATTTTATTCAGTACATTATAATGCACTTATCTATATAATAATAAATATTAAATAACATTAAACTATTAAGCGTATAAAATTGATTTAAAAATAAAAAGTTTAGTTTATTTATTTTAAATAAATTATAAGTACACATTATACAACAATTTTGTTTATTTTTCATTTATTATTTTTTATTATTAAAAAACTGTAATAACACATATATCTATAATTTATGTCAACATTTTATAAATCTCTATAATTAAGTATATATTCAAGTCCCTATTATTATCCATTTTCTCGAGAAATAAAATTAATTAGAAATTTTAAATTTATACGATTTTATAAATATTTGTTTGAATATTATAATTTATAATATAGTTACTAATGGGTTAACTGTACATATTTTTTCAAAAGCTTATATCTTCCATTACTCTTTTTGTTTTTAATCATTCAAATAAGTATCTATTTTTATTAGACGTAATATATTTTTTTTATTATTATTTATTTAAAAAATATAATTTATAGTTATTTATGAAATTTTTTTTCATAAAGCTTGGATTTCTATTATTCCCTTGGTACAGATTATAAACATAATAATATGTCACGCAGAAAATTACTAAGGAAAGTTCAAATTTATTAGCTTCTTAAAAACGTTTCCTAGTTATATAATAATTAATTTCTTGAATGGGACTTTTTCGCAAAAAAAAAAAAAGAATTAATAATAATAATATTAAAAGTAATATTGTTTACAACCAACACATTTACTTATCAATTTAATTTAATTATACACTGAAGGTGTTAGCTGTTTATAAAATATTCAATAGAGTAATATTATTAATATCGAACTAATTATTATGACACTACATATTATTATGTACTAATTAAAAAAGTACTCATATAATACATTTATTAGTAATCGTACAGTTGTCCATGACACTACTAGAGTAGTCTAATAGTTTTAAATATTGATAATAGACGTTAACTATACCTGTTCATGTAATTTCCAAGGTCCATAGATTCAATACAAAAATATTATAGTTACTGTAACATAATATTGTGTTATATTTTAATTTTTTTGAATTTTGATATCTGTATTATTTAATACGATCGTCGTTCACAATAACATTGTAAATCGATATTTTTTTAGTTCCCAATTAAAATAATAATTGAAGACCATCTAATGTAAAGTATAATATAATACAGTTATACGTATATACATGTATATATATATATATATATATATATATGTAGGTGATTAGAATATGGAAATAGTTGTATGTAAATAATAAATATTAAGACTTTTTTTATTATTCATTTGTTTTTTTAACTAATTAAATACTACGCGTAAATAACTTTTATTAGTTTATTGTGAAAGATTTTCTATTTGGTTTCACTCTACATTATTTAAACTAAAAAAGTGTGAAGTTGATATAAATATAGAGATGTTACAATCAAATTAGTTAAATTTATGTAGATATGTGTATTAATTGATTATTAATATTATGATAAGATTTGTTTACATTCTACAATATATACTTAAATAGGTAAATATAGATTAGTCATTTGAATTTATAATAATATGGTATCGTAATTTCACAAGGATTCAACTCCAGGTATCGAGGAATTCCAGATAAAATTTAGTGACAAATAAGAAATTCCTTTATCAATATTTAATACTTAAAAATAAACATGGTGCAAATACATTTTTAGATTAAAAAAACGGTAGAGAACCTTTTTCGAATTATTTACTTATAGTGTAAAAAATTTCTTATATAATATATTTAGTATATTACCTTAAGAAATAGTGTGTACAACAAAAATTAATATTTAATAAGTATAACGATATTATTTAGAGGTAATTTTAATTTAAAATTATGATTTTTAGAAAAATTTTATTAAAATAATCAATGTCTAAATATGAAAATAGTAATAATTAAAGTATATCTTGGTAAATATTATTAATTGTATGCAAGGCGTAGGTCTTCTGA
The DNA here is from genome assembly GCA_009835225.1 of Aphis craccivora. Classification (NCBI taxonomy): domain Eukaryota; kingdom Metazoa; phylum Arthropoda; class Insecta; order Hemiptera; family Aphididae; genus Aphis; species Aphis craccivora. The sequence continues at coordinate 57,710 of VUJU01000377.1, forward strand.
GTAGTGGATCAAATTGTTATTTTATTTCATGATTTTTATAAGATATACACGAAAAAGATACTTAGTTGAAAGAATAATATTATAACAAAACAACCCTTTATAATTTAAAAGTATCATACCATTTTCTAAACTTAACTATTTTTCCTGTTTTTTATTGCTTAAAATATTTAGATTGTTTTAACTATAGTTAATATAATGATATAAATAAATATGGTTTTAAGTTATTATATGTATATAAGGTATATGTTATATATTATGTACTTATTAATCTACATTCTACATTAATTATTTTAATATTTTTTTTATTACAATTCATTTTATTAAAGTTATATTTATATTTAATAAAAACGAACAATGACATTTTTTTAAATAGAAGTTCAACAAATTTTAATTTATTGAATACCGAAATAAAAAGAAGTGGATTATATTAAGTTATGATATTTTTGTATTTGGGATATAATAAGCAGTATAGATTTGTTTCTTTTGAGATATTTTTTTTTATAGAGAACTGTAGAGTATATATGTTAATCGTTGGAGATTTAAACAGAAATTTAGAACGAAAGCTTTTAAAATCACCATGTAAAAATGAATGTAAGAGTATCAAATCACTTTATAACTCATTTTATTCTTTTGTCATTATTCGTATTTAAATTTTGAAAGGAATCAAAAGGTTTTAAAATGTTTTGTTCAGTTTTTGAAAAAGAGTAATTCCATTAAATTATACTACATTAATTATAAAATATTCTACGAATTTAATGATATTATGAATTAATATAATTCACCATGCTCTATAAATTTGTACTTTTATCAATTATGCGATTTGTATCTGTATATATATGGATATAACTATAAAACCACTGGTTCATATTTTTAACACAAAACCGTGGTCTTGTAAATAATAATGAATCATAAATAACCTACTTCAGCTGCTCTCTACCTATTTGATCTATGAATAATTAAAACTATAATTGAAACTGTATTACAATCATAATTGTCTACTAAAATGTAATAATAACTCAAACATTAGTATATTGGAAACGATTATGAATTTTAAACTAGTTAAAAGAAATTCGTACTAGCTAGATGGCATGTTAAAGTAGCTGACAACAGTGATGACAATAATCATAATAGCAGTAATAATATACATACTCATATTATCACATTAATCAATTATTGATAGTATTTGACAAAAAGCAATCATTATTAGTTTTGGTGATCAGATTGTGTTTTGAATGAATACTGTGAATAAGCACGAATAAGCGATTGCGTGCAAGTTAAATTTCAGAAAAAAAAAAAAATCATTTTGAAAACAATAAAACGCACAACGTCCACACTCGTGACCCATGACACGTTTTCCACGTGGCTTTACTGTATAAAACTGTTAAAGACGTAATAAAAAGCTCACGACTGCAGAAACTTGATGCGCTAAATGTACAATATCTACATTTTTAGGAAGTTGATTTCTAAGGGTTTTGTCATTAAAAAAAAAAAATCGATAAAATGTACTTATTTTTAATCTTATGATGTCTGTTTTTCACTAGGTTCCCCAAAATTGTTATGTACCTACTTTAATGTATTTCGATGTCATTAACTCATTATTACGAAGGTCACGTGAATAACATAAAAACATTTATCTTTCTATACCCAAAAAATAAAGTATAATATAACAATCGAAAATGACCAATGCACTTTAAAGTTAATATAGTCTATTATATTATATATACATGTATATATATATATATATATTATTTATGATTAATATGTTGTTTTTATTTTGTCGTATTTATCATACTTAATTAATTAATTAATTTTTTAACTTTTTAGTTAATATGCCACTTTATAATATATATATATATGTATATTAAATATGGAAAAAATTTACAATCTGTGTACATATAATATAATAAGTCATTGTGTTGCTATTTTTTTGTTAACTGGGCTATATTGCACAGAGAAAGGGAGCGTCCTATTGACACTTACTTCCAATATGACTCAATTTAATTTGAGATATAGATAAGATCACATGACCATTTTCGTTTGAGCGACATCACGTTTGAGTGATTTAAGATTTAAAGACGTTTTTATGAAATTTATTATAAATATAGAATGCCATTGTTAATATTGTTGAAACGTTGAGGTCATGATGCAAGAATTTATTACTGACCATGGTACATAAATGGGGAGACGAAGGTTTATGGATTGAAATGATTGAACGATTTTTAGGTTAGAATTTTTTGTAGAACCCCATATTTGTATGTTATATTTTAAGGCATATAAATTGTTTGTAAATTAAAATTTGTGATTCCAGTACTTGTTTCAATTGGGAAAATTGGAGTTTTAAAGATTTTCGTTTAGTTTTTAAATGGGTCACCAAAGTCAGTCTTTTATCTAGACAAAGACCTAGAAAATGGGGGCAATATTCGTATTTTGTTTTCGTCCATATTTATTATGAAAACTGCTTTTAATACGTTCACATCATATAACTATTATATGTAACGGGTGAAATGTGATATGTTTGGGTACAAAATATGTACAGTTATTATATTGAATGGTTAAAAAAATGTATCAAAAGAGTATTTAAAAGAATAATAAGATTTCTGAGTGGACTAAAGGTTTTATTTTTATTGAATTATTTAGTGTACGTTTTGTCTGTAGAAAATGAAACGGCAAATCTGGGTACGTGGTAGTCCCGCGGGAGTTGCTGCATCCTGATACATCGTGACCGTACAATCATTTATTTCACTTGTCACCTAACTATTCGCTTAACTCTAATTAATGTTCACGTAAAACGTGTTTTATTGTTCTAGAATCTAGCAGTACAGTTTTTATATGTACATTACACATTCATATTATTGGCATCTCAAATCTCAATGAAATGTTATAACACGTGAGGCGCACAAATAATAATATTAATAACGATGAATAATTTTCAGTGTAATATTATTGTATTGCGCAATTTAATAACATGCGAAAGTTTACCATTACGAAATAAATCATATTAATTATTATGTTTTTAAGTTTAAATTGTATATATTGTATAATTATTATTTAATAACATATTTACAGGGTTAGTTATCTCATGGCACACAATACATATAATTTATACAAACATATTTTTAACTAAATAAATAAGTAGGTATTACATTTAACTATAGCTATTATAATTTAAAATTGTATATGAAATAAATAGTATTAATTCATCTAAAATGTTTAAATCTAGTGTGGTTTAATTCACTCGAAAACTAGAGCAATGTAAAGAGTTATGGAAATAAAAATAGTGCTTTTTATTTTAAATAGTAATTAATTTTAATTTTTTTTAAAAATTGTATTAAACTAAATAGTATAACATTATGTATCTAAATATAACTAAATTATTTATAGTTACAATATTTAATGCATTTTAATAATTATACGAATCTATAACTATTGGAGACCAAAAATTAATACAAATTATTAGTTTTTTGTTTAAAAAATAATTAGTAACAAAACAAATACCTAGATGAATATTTTATAAATTAACAATTTGATAACAATTTGTAAGCCATACATTCAACCTAATAAATAATATTTTCAAGTATCAACCCAATACAAACTATTATAAACTAATGATAACTATAACTAAAAATTAATAATCCAATTACATACCTATTTTAATGTGTTGGTACCTAAAGAAAAAAGGTTTTATGTTTTTATTTTAACAATTTGATTTCTTGCATTTTAAAATATAACACCACATTATAAAAAGTTATACAAAAGTATGAAATAAGTCATTATGAAATTTTTTTTCACAGAGCAATACAGACATTTATACTAACGTACTTATCTACTCTAAAGAATTAACATAGTAAATAGTAATCTATGGTAAAAACAATTTTATGATGACTCTTCGATTAATGTCAAAGAGTATAGAAACAACTTATTATACAAATTACTATTAAAATGAACAATTATGGTAAATAATTGAAAACGCAGATGGCTGCACTGCTAAATCGTGCACACTGCACATGCACTTTATGTTGAATTGAGACAATATTATCAGTCAAATTTTTGTGGGAAAAAGAGGTATAATCACTACTATTTTGTGCAGCAGACTCATATTTATATATTATAGATAGAGCAAACATTTTAACACGCTAAGAAATAAACTTTTATTTAACATTTATGTTAATACCATGGTTAATATATTTTAATTAAATAACTAAAATAGTGATATCTGATCGTAACGTCTAAAAGTATTATAACATATTATGATTAATGGATAATACTAGAGAGTCTAGATAATAATAATTATTATAATATAGGCTCTCTAGTTCATACCAATCTATTTCATATTTAATGAAATAGACTTATTTTAAATTATTAAAAACATTTAGCACGAACAATATTTTATAAACATTGTGATGTATTATTATTAACAATGTTTTTAGACTTTTATTAAATTTGCATTGCATGGCATTTATATTTTAATAACTAAGTATAATTAATATTATTTGGAATGTTAATAGTATCATTATAAATATTATATATCAGAAAATATTTTGAATTTTCTCAGCTTATGTTGTCAGGTATATAATCTAATTACAATATTTAAACTTTCAATTTTATACCACTCGATATATTTTTTGTTCTGATAAAATATATTATATTAAAAATAAATAATTATATACCAAATAATTTATTAATGTGTTATTTTATTTGATTAAAATTTAAAAACGTATTACTTACGAAATTCTCATGAGTTTAGAACTTGTTATTTTATGCTAATAAATTATTAACTATTTGGTGAAAAAATATATGAAATTTAATTCAAAATAATAAAATAACTCAATGAGATGAACAAGTAAATAGGAATAAGATAAAATTGGAGACACTTATAATAAATATTATAATGTTATAAAATTAGAATGTTAAAATAATTCAACCAAGAATGAAAAAATAATTCAAATCGATTTAATGTAAAATAACTTTAGGTACATGGTTTTGCAAATCAATCTAAATCATTATCATATACTGCGTTGTTCTATGATAACTAGTTAATTTTTTTTATACTTGATATTTTTATCTTCTTGCAGATCAAATATAAATACTATTAATATATTTATACTGTATCTTCTTATAATTATTTCATTCATGATATCATAAATTAGTTATTGCTATATTTATTTATACCTACTTAATATTATTATTTACTTACAAAATATGTATTTAAAATGTAATGGAAAAAGAAAAAAAAAAAACAATTATACTAAAATTTTTTGATATTACATTAATAAACAGCATTCATAAAAATTACGAATGAAGTATGCACGCAACGAGAATAGTTGATAAATGTTATTTATTTGTCTCAGAAAATGTTGTTGAATACAGAATAAAAAAAAAAAAACTGTAGTGATATTTGAATTCTCATTCAAAAAATGTATTGCAACTAAAAAAAAAACAAAAGAAACTAACATAATCTGTTACCAAGTCAACAGATTCGGTTTGGACACTCCATAAAAAAATTGGTGAATAAATAATTTGTAAGTACCTAGTTATAAGTGGAGTTCAAATAATATAAGTAGTAGTTATAATTGTTTATAAGCCAGTTTTTTTTAATAAATGGTTGTAGACAGTAATAACTATAATTATTATTTGTTTTGTATTGTAGTTATACATATTGGTTTTTGTTTCATATTATTATACTACGATACTGAAACTCGGCACTCGCGACGGTGGTGTAGCTATATAGCCTATCCGAAACGCCGTAAGATAACATAAAATAAAAAATTGCATTAAAAAAAAAAAAATAGAAAAACAGAATACGTCTTATCATCATATTATAATCTTATGAGATATTGGAAACATGAAAACAATTGTGGATATATTTATGATTAAAAAATTTGAAAAAGGAACGTTGTATTAGCTAGTTGTTATATTATTAAGTTTTGAATTATGTTATAAAAATGTAGAAAATAATTAAAATATAACACGTTCAGAGTAGTTTTTTTTATTTTTAGACAATTTTGTATATTGACCGGTATATTATTTGATACAATTTTATCATTTTATTTTTATAATGCAAAATTAAAAAATAAATATATTTTATGAATACATCTGTACGTCTGTCACATAAAAGCTATAATGTTTAATATAAAAAAAAAAAGAAACACATTTTTTATTCTGTATATTGTTGTAATGTATAACGGTATGTCGTAAAAGATCACTGTTTAGAGGTATTATGTTTTTATATAAGTTTGAATTAATTTTTAATACTACGAGACTTTATGTAGGTAAGGTTACATAGTATTATTTTTATCTAATTATTATCAGGTAACACATAATATATAGTATTAGTACAGTTAATACTTTAAATATCAAAATATTGTTATTTTACCAAATTATAATTAATTAAATTAAAAAATAATTATTAAATTGTATGATACATTTAAATATTAACTTACTGTATTTTAGAAAATCATATAAAAATGCATTAATTAATTATGGTAGCTCACCGAAAAATATCTTATGCAATTTTAAATACAACGTACCTATTGATAATATTAATGAAATATACATTATAATATTGTGGTATTAAATAGGTATGTATTCTATTGACACGAATATATTTTTATATATTATATATTATATGTATTTCAACATGTTCTAAAATCCTATAAAATTTGAAGCCAAGATAATTGTATATCATTTGATGCAATGATTTTATTTTCAATGAAAAGATTAACATTCCGACAATAACACCAATCAAAAAAGCAATTTCTCCTTCCTTTCTACCGTGATTATGGAAAATAATTATTATTAACACTCGAATTCTCGCCGTTTGAATACAACAAAGAAAATACATAAAATTAAATCATAATATCGCTCGCTCACTACCTCGATATAACAATATTATAATCTAAGATTAATCTCTATGTGACTTGGTAGACACACTCGGGTAGTGGCATATTACACTGACGCATCCAAGAAAAGCATCTGTACAGTACGTTATAATATATATAATTGAATAACGAAATAATGTATACTACGAATTCATTTTGGCAACATTTTAGTGGATTTTCAACACGTGGCAGCCCTAGTAAACTATATTAAATTTATACGTTGTACGCCAGTTCACATTGTTCTAAAATTAAGCTACAATCCGCAATCGCGTGCGTGATTGTATGTCGCCAATGCACGGAATGTTCATCAAATTTACGCAGCAGATTTATGCTGACCATTGTACCAAAAGTTCAGAATATTCAATATACTAATAAAGAAACCGAAATCATGACTGTGTTTAATATGTCAACATTTTCAGATTTTCTATTGTGAAATATTCAAAAAATGCTGACACGCCGCTATTTGTTAAACGACCGAAGGTAAATAGATTAAATCACAAAATCCAAGTCAGCGCTTAAGTGCTTTAAATAGTAAATACTTTAAAAATTAGTGTTGTGATAAAAAAGGGAGTAATAATAGTTTCTGAGACCCGAGAAAAAAAAACGGGGTTTTGAAAACGGTGTAAAAATAATTAATGTCCATTTCATGAAATGGATAAAAATGACCATCAATATTACCGTATAAATTAATTATTTACGATATGAACCCTATTTATGAATTCGATGTCCACCTAATGAAAATAAAAAAATGAATAATATTAAATTTTATAGATAAATATTATCAATAAAGAAATACGTTAATTATATTTAGCCATTACACATATGGTAATTTATTTCTTGTTCTTATAATGATATTTACCAATCTGACTACATACACTACAAAATATTAATCATATTAAATGTAAATGCAAACAAAGAAATTCTTATATACTTGAAAAACTTCTGTTACAAAACAATATCTGCGTAACAAACAACTCCTTTGTTTAAGACATATAGTTATATCTAATAGATAACCGTGGTACATATAACATGTTTTCGCTTCGTTACTTAATTTCAAACAGAGTTTAGAGTTGCAGAATTGTATATTGAGGTGTGTTTGAAAAGTTTATGCTGATGCTGTGATGAAAATAACTTTTTGAATCAAACGTAAACGTTTATAAAATATAAACAATGTTTTTGTACAAACCATTTTAGTATTTTATATAGTACATTTGTATAATATTTAAATGGTATACAGGTTTTAATTTTCTTACAAATATATTTTGTTTTAGATATTGAATAAGAATAGAATACAATAATTTTAGTATGTTGTTTTTTTGTTTTTGAGGAAACTTCTTAGTAGAAAAAAAAATTATGTGATCATCAACTTTAAAAGAGGTCACCATTGGTTAATTCGATCTAATTGGTACTATTAGAATATTAAAATTGAAAATTCTCAGTGTTTTTTCAAAAAAGTTGAAGATAACAAAAACATTATAAAAGTTTTTAATATACTTTTGATAATCTTGGTTACCAAAACGTTTGACCTTCTTTCAGAATAATTTTTATCGTATATAATGAATATATATATTTTTCTTTTTATATCTAAGGTTTCTAAATAAGATAAGATTATTTTTACGTTTTTCAACATGGTCCGTTCATATTAGTTTCGTTTAAAATAACTATTTCTCTTCAAAAAACTGTTAAGAATTTATTGTGATTAAAAAAAAAAAATAATAACCATGGATACTTCAAATTATTATCGAATTTTTCTATAGTTATTTATATAAATGTTACAATTTTCTAAACATTTGAACTCTTATTGTATTATTTATAGACAGTAGAAAATTTTAATTATTATAATTTCTATAAACAACGATAATATTTTTTTCCTAGGTAAAAAGCTATAGCACATATTATAAAGAGTTATTTTTTATGATATGTAAAAATATTTAAAATACATAGCCACTATTTATTTTTATAAACATTTAAAGTTCAAATTTTGTCAAAATTATTTAAAATCATGAAAAGTGAAGACGTGCAATTTTAAATTCTGAGCCAAACGATATTTACGGACACCTACCGTATAACAAAGTGGTACTTGACTACGCCTACTTAGTTTAATTTAATCTAATTTTTATAATTAGTAAAACTATAGAAAATTTTATTCTCGATCAAATAATAAGATTAACATCGATATTAAGTATTTGATTGAATATTATATTAACTGCTATGAAAACGAATGACGTTATGTTGTCATGTTTGTTATCGAAATTTAGACTTAGCCATAATTTATTCATACTATACGTATACAATATTCGAATGCAATTCAAATAAACAGGGATTCTGCTCGAATATTGAACATAATGGATACGTATTATATATAATGTTTATTCATGTTTTTAACGTGCATCCTATTAATTTTAGATAACATTGAACTGACAAGTAGAGTAAAACATTCACTTTGCATCAATTTGCTGTCAGATAACCATCGATCCATGAATCATTTTATCCAAAATTTAGCCCACTATTTTAATATATCAACAATACTTTATAACCAGTTGATAATTAATAATACTTATTTTCAATTTTATATATACATCAAACGCATAAAAAGATTTTACAAAAAAAATTATCGTTATTCTTTAACCTATATTAATTATTAATTAAAAGTTTGAGATGGCTTAAGGCTGTTTGAGTACACTATATTTTTTGCTATTTTAATCCAAAAGTGAAAGATTAGTTTAATATGTACTAGATTTCTCAATGTCCGATTTTGTTATCAATTTATTTATGAATTTATTATTATTTTTTTTTAGCGATTATTTAGCAAAAATATATTTTATTTTTATTTAATACGCATTTAAATTAAAATTTCTTATTAAATAAAATTATTCAAAAAATAAGAGATATTTTTTTAAATTTTATGTAAGTATAATATATTATATTGGCAATATTAAATATGTTTCCTACAAAATTTAGTAAAAAGATAAGTAAGTAAATAAATACAAATTGTTTAACAAAATTTTAATCGAACCACTGTTAATACTGAAACTCATCAATTATTCGATGGAAGTCGCAGTTTTAAGAAGCATTTGAAGGATTTTGGAATTTTAAACGATTTTAGCTTTATCATACTAACATTAATTTTGTGTATATGTAAATATTTTATTTGGGTATAACAAATTGCCAATATTTTGAATTTTCTGCTTCAATAGCCTTAACAGGAATCCATGCACAAAATATATTAAACTGCCACTAAAACTGTTGAATGTATCAAGGAAAATCGATAGAAATTATAAAATAAATATATTATAGGTTGTTTTTATTTAAAAACATATTTATCATATTTCACTATTAATTTTTTTCAGGGAGTTTTGATTTTCACAAAACTCATAATAACTCAGCCAAACATTTTCACAATTGAAACAATTAGCTACTGTGGTTTATGATAATAAGTTAAGACATTTAAATTCTTTAAGATATATTGTAAATACTTATAATATTATAAATCATGAATACGTTACTATATTAAATACCACATTGTTTATTGATGAGTTTGGAATATTTTTATTATTTGATAGTTAAGATGTGTACTCAAAAATATAAAATATTTAAATTACTTGAATGGAAAAAAAAAATAAGTCCTGAAAACATGTCATATCAAGGATACAATAATATATTTGAAAAATATATGTTATGAATTCGTGGTAAAATACTCAAGTTAATACATTACATTCAAACTAACTTTTATTCTGGTAATTTAGGTAATACCTATTGCTAGTTTAGTTATATAGTCTCAATACAAAAACTATACACATTTGTTTGAAAAACACCAACAATATCCATAGAAATCTTATTTTTTTATTATTATAAGGTTCCAGACGGCTTCATACTAATTAAATAAAATCATCCGAAAGTTTATTACCGGAAAATGTTTTTATAAGACTGTAATTTCCCCATGTTTCCTACGGTTTACTCTTAAATCATCATAAACACATTAAAATATGGAGTTTTAAGCTAAGCTTTTAAAATTAAAAAATAATATAGGTATAGTACCATTAAATTTAAAATATTTTATTATATTGGAAATTGTTTGTACTAGATTATTCAATATTTTTTTATTTTTTTTGTTGAGGATAAAATGTCAATTATTTCAGTGGACTAAAACGGTACGGTTGGCTGGGAAAATGTCCTTTTAACAATTACGGTATCCCGAAAGGGATAAAATAGTGACAGGGAAGTAAACGCTCACAGCTGTAAGTAAACGTACAGTTTGAGGCCTGAGCGAGCGAGTAGTCGTGTACATTTTCAGCACTGCTGCGTCCTTATAATAATAATAATACTAATAATAACAATAATAATATTATAATTTTAGAGCTGAGTTCGTAAATGATATAATTAGTTTGAATTCGTATAAGCCGGACAGACATCGGTGACAATTGTTATTATCATTTGAAAACCGCTGAAATATCACTTTAAAGTTTGTCGCTTGACTAAGACGTGCACAAGCTGCGCCACACCAACGCCGGTGCGGTAATAATAATAATGATTATGGCAATTATTATACTGACGTCCGCCATCATCGTCGGCCCGGGGAATTGCCGTATGATTTATTGTCACGACGGAAGTAAAATTCGTCGGTGGCGATGGCGGACACGGTGTTTTAATTCGACTACTTCGCGGAGGTCCGATTCAGAGAGTGTGTGCCAACACAATATCGTTATTAAAATACGAATACAACTAATACAAAATAACGTGATGTGCATTTATACCCACTGGTAAGGATTCCCAGGACTCAAAAACTCAACAGTATCGGTGATATTGTTGAAATATTATTTTTTACTCGGATATTAATTTATTATGATATTATTATAGAAACGTATATTGGAATGGCGATTTCTTAATGGAAGACAGAACACGTGCGTCTAATGGTCGAGTCAGTGCGGTGATGTGACTATTAGACGTCAGTTTCAAACAGTCATTAATATATTAACTCGAATTGGATACCGTCATCGGCTATCACGTTTTAACAAAACTTCAATCTGTGAGTGCGAGACTTCGCGCGTCAAACAGATACTCCGTTCGTCTGTATAGGTAAGGCATTGGAAATCAGAATTTCTATCTACAAACAACTAATGGGTATACAGTCTTGCGATGACGTTCGATAGAAATATACGTGCGTGCAACTTTGGGGCGCAGCAAAAAAAAAAATATACATCTCCAAAGCAAACGTTGTTCAATCATATCAATCAACAAATCTCTGTCTAATCACTAGTCCCCCCGCGGGCATATTATACCATGGCGGCAGCTATACTATAGGTATACGTTCTATAAATACAAAGAACACTCGCTAGTCGTCCAACCTTTACCAGAAGTATTAAAGTCTAATAACTCTAGCAAATAATATTAAAAGACAATATTCAACAAAACCACGCAAATCCAAGAATGTAACTCTTGCAGCAGTCTCACTGGTATCACTACCAGTTTTGTAATTATAGAAGACGTATATAATTTTCACCGTTCAGTTAAAATAAAATACATGCAGTTAATTTCGAATTAAATTTAGAAAAAAAAATGAAAACTCTGGATACTTAAACGTGGTTTTCAATAAAACTAAAATCTAACCAATAGAATTATGCCACAGAAAAAATAAAAAATTCAAAAATTCGAAAAAAGAATCTTGTGTTTGTGTATTTGGAGACAAAAATGCTCACGTCATCCGACAAATCACCGTATTAGAACTTAAACATACGGCATTAAATCCGATTGTCAAACGTAAGAGCTCAGTTTTGTCGTCAATCGGATTAGATCGGCCGTTGTTTACAAACACGGACGTAGAATAATCTCAATAATATATAAGCCGACTCCTGGTAATTATTATGATAGGTAGAAAATATCGACGTTACACCATGCGCCAACTCTCGGCCGATCGTCAATGGCATCGACAGTGACAGCCGTCCTTTAGACGATTCGATTGAGCGGTGATCTGATATATGCCAGACGGTGAGCATATTAAAGTATAATTTGTTTTATTATTATTATTATTATCATTAAGACCCATGTAACATAATTGGTTTCTGGAATTCAAAAACGTTGTTATTTATAATATCGCAATGTTTGTGTCTTGTATTATAAATAAATAATAATAATAATAAAAAAATTAAACGGTAATAAAATAGAGAAACAGTATCATAATTTATTTTATAGTGTAAGTTAATAGTTTAATAATAATTAATAAGATTTATTTTATACTCACCGAGTCTCTGGACCGTGTAACGTTGGCCGCCTCGGCCCTCAGTCGAAGCCGACACGAATACAACTATTACGTCTTCTGCGATGATATTGTATTTCTCAGTGTATTTACGCTTTGACGTTTATCAACGTGACATGCTATGAACGCGCCGCGCAACGATAACAATTATAATAATAATATGAATAAATATAAACGTTTTCATAATTACAGCGACGTGGGAGATAAAGCGATTCCGATCGGCGTGACGTTATAATGTATAATAGTAATATTTTTCTTCTTATAGTAAAATAATTGCGGTGCCATCAAACCAGCTATTCGGCCGGCGACGTCGCATTTTCATTAATTATACTTTTAATCGTCCGTGGTTTACGCCAATGGTGTTTTTCTCACAGCAAAACCAGCCACCGCGGTTTCTTAACATGAATTTAAATTCAACCAACTAATCACACACCACTCCTGCAACGTTTATATTTTTAACGTTTTTTCGGTTTATTCGTTTTAAATTTGATCATAATACCACAGCTGACCAAGTTCCATACACGTGATTTAAACCAATAAAATTTAACTCAATTAAAGTATAATAATAATAAAAAAAAATACACTACATTTATACAAATCAGACATTTTATTTTATCGACCATCTTGCATAAGTTGAGTACCCAAGAATTAATAATGTTTTACATATTTTATAAAACGGTTGTAAACCTCAAACAGCTTATTCGCTACTGCTTCCTTGCAAAAATAAACAATTAATATTAATTATTTTTATATTAATCGATATGAAAAAGAAAAACTGTCATCGATAACGGAGCTCTTGTTACGTCACGATGTAGTAATTAAAAGTAGGGCTTACTGAACATTCGAACCTTTGAAAAAAAAAAAAAATTATAGATTTGTATTACTGGAAAAACTTACGACGACTCATCGTAGCCGAATGATTTAATTAATAAATTACAACTGTGTCCAAGTTTGTCATACATTTGATCCTAAAGTTCCCCAAATTTTTAACTCGTGAAGAAATGTTACCAAGTTAGATTGTATTACGGGACATCGTTTTAGAAGTTCTCTTGTTAGTAAGTTTTAGTTGTCAGTCGTTCGTGCGTACACATCTCTGAAGACCCGAATAATATACCTTGTATATTTAGAGCAAGAGTGGAATATTACTACACTTCAAAGAAATACTAAGAATAACGAGATAGTCGCTCCGACAGCCGTTAACGAATCTCGGAATATTGTAACAAAGTACTTGTTACTTTGGAACACTATTGATACGTACCTATTGATATGAGTATTATTTATTATTTTATTTTGCCCATTTTTTTTTTATTATTATTCAATTTAAGTTTAATAGTAATCGTCGTGATGTAAATAATAAATTTTAATTGTAAATATTGTGTTAAATAAATAATACGTTTTGTTATAACACTTGTGTTTATTAGTTATTACGATAAAATTAATTTAATAAAAACTTGGTAAACTTAAGGAGCACAGTCTAAAACGATTAATGGGGTTATAACTTTAAAAAAATAAATAAATAAATTTAAGACTAGTTAGAATCGACAAACGGTAGAATGAACATTGAACAGTAGCCAGTGAAATCAATAACCAGTTGAGTCGTCGATGTGCAGATAATATAAATACTAACCGGTGGAATCGATACAACAAAAAAAAAAAAAACAAGACGCTTCGAAGGAATCGATAAATCCCCAAGTGACTAATTGATTATGCAAATAACATTTCACGCTTATTTATAATAAATATCTACAAACAGATGACTTAGGTGTATTGAATTCTTGAACTATGTAAGACCTCCGTGGAATTATCCAGGAATATTATATAGACTCGACTATACAAATAGCTTCTAGGTATGATCAACTTAAATTATTGGCGGAATTCCAAAAACGTAGTTTACTTACATCACGATCAGCATCACAACGAAATAACCTCTATAAATATGAACGAAATAGTCAATATTATATTTCACGGTTAATGTAAGCCAATATTTTATTAGCTTAAAACAGAGCTAGTTAATAGTGTGTGAGAAACGTAGCATTGTACCTATCTCTCGGGCAAATTTGAATTTCAAATATAAAGGTTTACTGTGCGACATTGTTTCCATAAATAACAATATACAAGTATTCCGTGTATATATAAATAAAATCAATATTAAAATATGTGTGTATATTTATAGGAAATATATTTGTTATTTGTTTTGTAAATGGTTATTTTTCTATTAAAATTCATTATTCATCGTTACGATGTTATTATTTTGTATAAAGCACAATTAGTTATCATGACAGCAATAAACTAAACTAAAAAAAAAAAATACATCTGATAATAATTTATTTTTTCTTGTTCGAAGAAATAATATTATAACGATGTAAAATATTTTAAATAAATTCTAATAGATTCAAAATCTGAAATTTAAAATGTATATACTCCATGGAGTACAATATTAAATTTTAGATTTTCGTAAAAAATATAAATATTATAGTATATGGCTGATAAAGTATGTATGTTAATATACTTGAAAATAAAAGTAATATAAGTTTATTTGTACTAACGTCTACTCAATATCCACAGTCCGAAATCGAACTATTTAAAGACTAATAATAATAATAAACTAGAATATACGGAATTTAATGTAGATTTTAATACCATAATAAAATGCTCTAATTAAGAATTTTTTTTTTCCAAAAAATATTTTTTAGTGAAATACGGATCACTTAAATTTGATAAAAAGAAGAAGGGTTTAGAAATTAATTTAACTAACGAAATATATTTTTAATTAAGAACGGAGTTATAAGAATTATTAAACCCCCGTGGAAAACTATATCATATTTCTTTATATAAATAAATAAAAACTTAAGAATTTTTTCTCATAATTTATTATTCAATTTCCCTGAAATGTTTGTTACATTAGATAAAAAAATAATTATTATTTACGTCCGTCTCTTAAATATTACTTCTCCCAAACTTTAAACTAAAAAACCCCTGGCCATTAAAATCAAATTAAAAATTAAACTTTTGCTTGGTTAATTTTTTGCATTAACTTACTATTAACATTCAACGTAATAATTATTGTACCTGATTTAAAATGTAAGTATCAAATACAAAGTAAATGTGACGTAATAAGGTATGTATGTTCAATTTATCTCGACAAAAAATTATCAAAACCTTGGTATAATAGGTCAGGTTAACATCAGTCATCAATTAAGTCTAAAGATAGATGTAATCATTTTAGCAGGAAAGAGCTTATAAAAAGCTAAATAATATATAAAACGTGTACTGTAAATGTGGAAGTAAGATACAAATCAAATGTAACATAAGAGAAAAGTACTATATGCGTGTAAAAAGGATGTGATTTAGCAGTAAAGGAACTAAGTATTACACAGATTAGATTTGGAGTGAATGTGGGGGAAAGAATGATACGCTTATAGGTAGGTAAGTTTAAGCATTTAGAGGGTCACCAGTGCTGAAGAATGGTAGTTTTGAAGCAGGTGTATTGCTCGGCGTAGACTGTAAAATATGAGTGTATATGAGAAAACGACAAGGGAATTGTGCGATAAAAGGTTTCCAATTATGTGGAAAAAATAAAATATTTTACACGTGATTATGGTGTCATCAGTTCGATATAACTGAGGAGTTTTAGTTGAAAAAACTAAAAAAAAATATATATCTAATTGAAAATTAAATTAATAAGATTGATGATTTAAATAATGGTACAATTGAATAAAAGTATGACTTCCAGTTAAAAAAGAGTTTCAGTTATAGTTAAAATATATTATTGTTATGAAAAATTCAATTACTATACGTTGACTAATATTGACTTGAGACGTAGAAGAAAAACAATTCCCAGTATAAGTGATGGGTGTTGGTTATAGATCAGTATCGATTTACAACGATAGTTATGTTAAAAGAATATAAGACAATATTGATGTATTAAATCGTCGTAAATTTTCTTAATGTTTTCATACGCTATTGTGGTGATAGTAAAACACTAATATTGATAATATGGTATCGCTGCAATATTTGTAAATAATTGTATCCAATAACATTTTGATGCTATACCACCGGCCTTGCAGTTAATTTACACCAACACATTGTTTTCTTCATACAGAATTTAAATAACGAAAAGAAAAAATAAAAGCTTCGAAAATCGATTTCAAGGTCGATTATAATATTATAACTACTATAATATTTTTAGTTGTGTATTTTTGATAAACATAAATTAAAAAAAGCGGGCAAGTGGGTACCGCTCTGCTGTACATTAGGTGCCGTGTGGATCACTATATATTGTAGGACGGTTAAATTTGAATCCAATGATAATTATCATTGTA